>JAQFVV010006299.1:4339709-4574700 GCA_028023455.1 Epiperipatus broadwayi
TTTTAGTTTGATTTTTATATTGGACTATTTGCATCATCTAATATGCCTATTGAATGTCTTTAGAAAAATTAACTTTATTTAAATATTCCAAATACATTCAACTGTTAGTAATAGTACATCAAACAGGTTACAGTTGAATGTATTTGGAATATTTAAATAAAGTTAATTTTTTCTAAAGACATTCAATACTTATATTACATGATGGAAATGGTCCAATATAAAAATACAATCCAGCTATCCATCTAATTTTCGGTATGACTATCTTTGCTGTTTTTCTTGCTATTGGAGGGACCTCACTCTGCCTTGAATTATTTGAAAAATGTTTTATACAACATATATTCTTTAATAAATAGCCCCATAAATAGAAGACTTTTGAGTATTTTTTTTATAATCTACTAAAAATAATTTAAATAACTGAATAAAAAAAATAATAATTAAACTCTCCATTTGATATATATATACATTAAGCCATTAAATTTTAATATTGATTTTTAAAAATCCTTTCAAACGCAAACTGTCATTAAAACTTGAATATTTATTTGTTGTATTTAGTTAGAAAATTGACTTTATTTTACTTTTTTTTTTTTTAATAAATTATTTCTGCAAAATATATATATTATTTCATAAATAGTTTTAATATGTTAAACAAAGTAATAATTTAAAATAATTTTGAAAATTAAAAATGCACTTTTGAAATAAATTGCTCAATTTTGTTTAAACTTTAAATCAGATTTCTTAATTAATTTTGCGCATTTAATAAGGTGGAGATAGCTCATTTTTCTTCTTATAATTTTCTTTCTTTCTTTTTTTTTTTTTCTGAGTGACGCAATCACTAGACAATATCACGTGTAATATCATCTAAATTACTTAAAAGCTTCCTCATAAAAATAAATTATTCAAAATGATTATTGTTTTAACTCAACTTGAATGAGTTTGAAAAATTGTATCAAGAATCTTGCTTCACTAATTTCCTTAAAGTTATGAAACAGTAAGCCGTCTAATGTTTATGTGCAATATGAAAAACTGTGAAAATGTAACCCATCACGAATATTGAAAATTTCATAACTTCTCTTACAAAAAATAACACAATACATGTTGTTTATAAATACGTTCACTTAAGCAAATAGAGATAAAAGCCTCATATTAATCTATGCAAAGGAGGTGAAACATTAACGGGCAACATTATCAGATATTGCGGGAATATTTCACAAGTGAATATGACTGACTTAATGGTCGTCAAACGAATACTTGAGTGGATTATTTTAAAAAATAATGTAAAAATTTATAATGGCAAAGTCAAATAGAGCAAAATCTTTGAAATTTAAAGTGAAATTTTCATACATATGCATCTTGGAAAGATTACATTAATGTAACCCGACATTGTGGCCTATTAACCAGACGGCTTTGTCGATGTTCACTTGCAAATGAGTTCGATTTATTTCTTTTCATTGCTAAAAAGAATAATATATATATTTAAAAAATTTTGTATAATTTAAAAGAATATATATAAATAAATCTATGCAAATACATTTTGAGATTTAAAAATAAAAATATTTTTATCTTCTTCCCTATTTATAAAAGTTATTATTGTTGTTGTTATTATTCAAACTAAAAGTAAAAGTGGAAAAAAGTTTAACTTCTTTTTAAAATTAAAATACATTTCTACTCGCAAATATATTACATTATTTTAATTTATTAGCTATTGCATATAGTATATAAATTATATAATATATTTTTGGATTTTAGTGTTACTTTTTGATTAATATTTAAATAATGGTCGAGAGGTCAGCGCGACTGCCTTGCACTTGCAGGCAGTTGTCCGGGTTGCGGGTTCGCGTCCCGGCCGATGCTATGACACTTAAAAAAAAAAAAATTAAATAATAAAGATTCGCTGTCAATTGTGTTTTTCTTTTGCATATAAAATTTTTATTCTCTTTTTACTTTCGTCTTTATTTATTCGATTTGTTACTTTAATTTTAAAGATGCTATATTAATCAATTTTTTTTCCAGAAAGTTCATACAGAGGGATAATAAAATGTATGCTATATATATTACCAATATTTTTAAAGGCAAGATTTTTAGGATGCATTGTTATCTAACATACCATTTAAATCTAGGAAAAAATTAATTTAAAAATTAATATTTTATTTTTAAAAATTCAAAAAACTCAAAATCTTTAGAAATACAGAAGATATGTGATAGAAACATTGTAGAAATAATTTTAAACTTGAAAAATTTAAGTACAAAAAAAAATAATTTATTGGTATGCTGGTTTAGCATGAAATATTCATATTTGTGATTATTTATCTTTTTTACATGAATGTCTTCATGTGCACCAGTGGTATGAGATAGTATGGATAGTTGAAGGGTGCTTGAAAGTCTGAGTTCAAATGCCCTATATTTTTAATTATAATGAATATATTTGTACAAAGTTTTAAAAAGTAAATAAACAAATAAATAAATGCAATACAAACTCTTCTAAAAATGAAGTTAAAAACCCATTCCTTTTCCAAAAATATTTGAGAAAAACAAATTAAAAACTCTAAAAAAAGTTCAAAAAGATAAATTGTTAAAACTAGGCAATCTTTAGAGATCATTATAAATTAATGATAAATAAATCACTAAACCATAAAAAGTAACTTTAATTGTCGTTATCAAAAAGATAATAAATTAAAAAAATGGATAATTAAGACTTGACAAAAAAGTTTAAGTCACACTTTAAAAAAGGTGAACGTTCATTAAATTATTCAAAATTTGGATTTACAATTAATAATTTGTATTTTATTCTTAGAGAGCAAAAAAAAATATTTATTAGATAACAGTAAAACTATTTTTCACTCCAATTCAAACTCTTTTCAAGTCCTCTAAAAATACTAACAATGAAGAATAAAATATAGCCAATCTAACCTAGCAGTGGATACTGAAAATTTAATGTTTCCCTTTTTTTTTTTTTGCCTTTACTTGAGAAAAAATTGAATAGCTATATTGTACCCTCAAAACATGTTGATCAATATAACATGAGCTGGAACTTAAAAAAATGTATTTCAAACCCAGTCAATCCCATAATTTAGGTCAGGGACCAACATGGATTTGAACCCATTCTCTAAGCCCCAGATCAAACACTTAATGAATAACACACAGTGATGACACACAAAAATTTATTCCTAAATATGGTCCACTAGCAAAGCAGGGAAGATAATGAAATTTACATATTAATTACATCAAGACTTAACTAAAATAGGTATTAGATAAATTAAGGATCATGATATGTATTTAAATTATTAACCAAAGGTTTGAACCCCATTCATGAATTTGATAGAAAGGCATGTGCATGATTGGATATGTGGAAGTGAAGAAAAAGGTAATTCTAACAACTCAAATAAGTTAGACAATAAAAAAGTTGAATAATATGATAAATTGATTATATACATTAGTATGTGCGTGAATGAATGGTCTACCAAACAGTAGATAATTACATACTGGAAATCATGCTAACAGTTTTCATATGCTCTTTTATTGACTAAATAATATATATACATGAACACACATATATATGGTATTAAAATACCAATCATTTATTATAAAAGATTACATAACATTGCTATTAACACTTTTATTTACAGATATGAAATGTCGTGACCAAGATATGATTTCAGGGAGCGTTACCAGATTCATTGTATATATAATAAAACTATTTTCATGCCTTTGCAGTGAAAATAAACAAAAATACATTTTAAGTTACATTTGGTTATGAGACAAAATATTTATTGAAAATTCTTTTTAATTAACATTTGGAAGGAAGAACGCTTTATTTTTCCCAAGGCATGTACTTTTAAAATACAGAAATAACAAATTATGATGATGGAATTGTGTAACAAGACTAATATAACATTATTAATTAATGTAGCTAGTAATATTCAGAATTTATATATACATATTAGAGCAGAGTGCAATTTTAATATTACAATATTAAAATTAGATCATGAAGCAAAAGTAATAATAAACAAACAAGTGGCGGTACTGACACGATGGCAGAAAAATAAAAAAAAAGTTGTGCTTCTGGACAAATGAAGGTTAAGACTTTCATTTTTTAGGGCAGTGCTTGCAGAAATATGATTGGGCATGGTGTGGGCCAGACATACTGGAATTACCAACACGCAGAGGCTTTTTTATACAGAGAAGGTCCCAGGAAGCTCAACTATTCATGGGACAGAACATGAAAAAATCTACCAATTTGATCTTGTTGCAACCCCCAGATTAGAAGCACACACACACATGGGAGTCAGCCGAATGTCAGTAATGCAGTGCAGAGAGATGTCTGTAATGACATTAAATAGTATTTACTGCTTTAAAATAAATGACCATCATTTTAATGCTATAATTTATATAAATAATATGCTATGCTGCAATAAAATGGATAGAGAAGATTTCATTTAGTAAAAAAAACATTAAAATTTACCCCCTTTTCTTTTCTGCTATTTAAAATGATTCAATCCCATCTTCATGGATTTTAAAATAATTGGGATATTTAAATAATTGATATTTTAAGAGTATGTAAAATAAATTAAAACTAGTGGTTATATAGAAAAAACAAATAATAAGTCACCCTTGCAGAATTGATTAAATAACATTTTAAAAATATTTCATAGCATTAATTAGTATCAGTGATTGAGTTACCTCTATTCGGAGTTACATAAATAACAATTTTACACTAAAATGCAAAATAAAATGTTAACTCATGAAAACAATCTGGCAAGCATATTGACTAATAATACATTATGACTGGAGGGTAAGTTAATAACCTCAATCCATGGAGGTTTAATTAAAAGAAAAAAAAGAATTTTAAAAATTAAGCTCACGGGGTTGCTTTAGATTAGCATATTAATAATAATAAAGAAAAATACACAATTAAATAATGAATGCATGTAAATAAATGACTGCACCAAAGTTAAGGAAAGTTGGAGCATATGCGAGAGATTTAGATTGATAGAAAATATTTGAGAGCAAATTACATTTTTACATAAAGAAATATACAAAGTTAAACAATTCATAAAAGAAATCTTAATAGCAGAGTTCGAGATTAGTTAGGCTAGATTTATTTTCAGGTGGCAGCATGAAAATAATTACCTTGCACAATTTTAAGAGTCCATTTTAAAAGTCTGGCTTATGCATGGCAGTTAAGGGATCCATGTAAGTTATTTTGGTGACAGCAAGCTTCTATTCAGCATTCAAGGGTTCGCATTTCTGGTTTTTTCTTCATTTCAGGACAGCAGCAATATGGCACAGTAGTGGGAGATGACTCCCAAAGTCAGGAAGGGTGATTGGCTTTCTACTCATTCATTATCTTAAATTTCAGAGTAGCATGGAGTATAGAGAGAACACAGTTCTCTCAGCAGTAACTTTTTTTTGGTGTTTAAAATCAGCCCATTTTATATCCTGCTCAGATATTTGTGTATTTTTTGTCACTAGCCCAAAATATAATCTTCAATCTCAAAGAAATACTATGTTTTCTTTTTCCATTGTTCTTGGAGATGCAGTCATTAGATAACTTTCCAAAAATGTATTCAAATCTATTTCCAGATTGGAAATAGATTTGACAAAAATGTTTATAACAAAAGTACAATCCATTAGTTTTATTCTTCTTTTTATTTTTAGTAAAACTTTAATTAAAGAAATTCTTTCCCAAAAGTGAAACAACGTTATGTTTCCAACTCTTTGATTATTTTTGGACAATTAATGGTTGCATTGTCCATCTTGGATTTTACAGAAATATACAATTTAATAAAAAATATATATATATTTTTATAAATGTACAATAAAATATTTATAATGTTAATATTTTGTTAGTGTATAGGCTCCTGTAATATATATATATATATATATATATATGATCACTAGATGGAGCTTTACCAATAGCTCCTTACAAGTTTTTGTTTACATAAATGCTGAGGGAGATAGAATTCAATATCTCTTTCATTGTATCCAACCTTTAGACAACGAAAGAGTAAGTTTCTGGTCTTCCTACTCTTTACTGATGTGAGCCAACTAGCTCAAAACCATGGTTTAAAGGTTGGAGACAATGAAAGAGATATTGAATTCTATCTCTCTCTCAGCATTTATGTAAACAAAAGCTTGTAAGGAGCTATTGGTAAAGCTCCATCTAGTGATTATAAAATGCAAGCTAAGAGCAAGTTACGAAATTTATAACTTGTTTTGTTTAATATATATATATATCTGAGCCACACCTATGTACTTTAATAGAGAAAAGAATTAATAATAAAAAATGTTATTGAAAAGTTAAATTTATAATTTTTAGAGGCCCTTGTCAGAAATATATACATGAAATATACATACATAAATAAAGGAATGGAATGGAACATAGGCTTTGAATTTATGCTAGTAATTGGTGAGTGAGTAGAACCATGAAGCTCAATATTGGGCTAAGATTAACTGCTTCAATATGAATTGAATAGGTGGGACTATCTAAAAAAAATCTTTAACTCAACTTTTAACTTACAAATTATTTGTTCATTATAAATATTATCAAATTGATCCAAATATATACATATATACAAAAATCCAAGTTTTATATTGAATAAATAAAAAATATTATGCATCAAAAAATGAAAAAGGTATAATAATCTAGAATGTAGAAAGTATTTTCACCTTTTCACAGATGCACTGTACTAATTTATATAAGCTCAATGATGCTGTTCTGAGTACAGGAAAGCTCTCAAACCCAAACACAATATAGAGATCTTATAAAAATAAGAATGGATGTCTTAACTTTAACCTCTAAATTCTGATTTATATAAGCCAAGCTGAAGCACCTTGGTTTGAGAGAGTGCTCATTTTTACATCCATTAGTTGCTTTCACAATCTAGAATGTTAGGTGAAAACCAGCACTTAAAGTTCCTTCATTGCAAAAATATTCAAAATAGTTTGTAAACTAAACTTTTAGATAATTTTTTTTAATAAATATGCTATCACATGTTTCTATAATTATCATACAAAAAATCTCCATAAACATTATGAACTAATATATTATCAAACTCAACTTGAATATATATATAAATAATTTAGATATATGGCATATGCTTAATACAATATTTTATGCTGTCTTATGTTTTTTTATCTAAATGGTGTATAGATCATTTGAGGAAAATGTAATAAAGTATAATTTAAGGTTTTATACTCTTGCAGTTTTTCTGAAAACTATATATTTTTATAAGTAAAGTGTATATTTTGAAAAAAATATACCAATATAAAGGCATACTTATCTTACTTTTCATGTTATTTTTACCATTTCTAGTATAAAACTGAATATAACTCAGCAAATGTTTTGTGGATTAATTTCTTAATTGGTGGCAGATAAAAAATACAAATTTTCTCTTTCTGACTATTAAATGGCTAGAACTAAAATTTTTAATGACATCCGACTTCTAATCACTTTACGTAATTGGTTAATTTTAAAGAGCTTTATCACAGACAAACTGATTGAGATTTGTATTTGTGATCATTTATCCAATTTCCTCTCATTCTAAACTTTACATTTTGTAATTAATCTGAACTGCTTTACTTCAAACCACCTACCTATTCTTCAAAGCCATGTTATTTGTTGCAACTGTGAAATATCTATGCCTAAAATCACTATCATCGTTTATTAACATTTTGCCTTTTAATTTAAACTGTCCAACTTCTCATTGTGCTAAATAATCATCCTTTTCAATATACCTTCTTATAGATTTAAGATGATGAAACTTCATAATCAATTGTCAAAATACTTTATTTTATTTTATAATAATCCTGAGATCATTTACGTTACTATTTAATCTTTTCAAATTAAAAAATATATTTATCTGTTTTAAATTGATATATATATATTCATGTGTCAAAGCATCGGCCAGAAAGTGAACCCGCGAACCCGGGACAACTTTTGTAGAAAAAACACATATAGATTCTACTTACCAAATCTGTAATTATTCCATCAATTAAAATTATACATCTTTAAAAAAAAATCTGTAATAAAATTAAAGCATCTTCTTTTCAGAGTATTAAATAATTTAATTTATAAAATGCCATGTTCTGAAAAAGGACTAAGTGAATTCAAAACGTGTGATCATCTTCATGGTTAAAACAATATAACATCTTGAAAAATGAACTGTATTAGATATTTTGAACTATATATAACTACTTTAAATATAGGTCATAAAAACCAAATAATAGAATATAGCCAACTTTTAGTTTAATTATTTTAAATTGATGCAATAGCCCTTGAAAAAAAATCTATAAGTAACCTGGATACAAATACTTTGAATCTAATTTACTAAATAAAATAATCAATTACTGACTTCTTTTTATAAAAAATATTCTGCATGTGAATAGATGGTTATCAAGAATATTAGTAATATACTTTATAATATAATTACCTACTTAGTTAAACTATAATCACTCTACTTCAGGAGTCTGTAAACTGTGAGTCAAATGTGACTCTTTAATCCCAATCTCATCGCTCTTCTTATTATGATAAACATAAACACATTTTTTATTTTCTTTTGTAATTTGTAAATAAATATTTTGATGACCATAGGAGGAGGAAAATGTGCTTTACAAAAATGTTTCTTGAATTCAGCTTTATTATAGAATAGTAATTATTAAGTTTCCATATTCTGATATTCTGGATATTAATGTAAAATAATACACATGCTGATATGTTCTGAGGGTCTCTAAACACCAGTTAGACAGTGGTAATAATTTACACAGTATATGAAGAACAACTACATAATAGTGTTTATTAACATTTATTTAAAATATATGTTAAACTAAAAAACATTTAGACGTTTTAAGTTTACTTCACAACATAACAAATAATAACAATAAAAATAACCCTATTAATTCCTTCAGATGGTCTAACACGTTCTAAAGTTTTATGCTTTGTTTGGAATTATTTTGTCCAATCTTAGAATGCTGCTTCTTCTGCCTTAGCACCATTAAATGACCAACACATTTAGTCTTATTTCTGTGCAGAAGGAGCTTTCTCACGTTCTTATATCAGTTTTTCTAATGCTCTAATTTTTATACATATGACAAATCATATTTTTTTAGTTGCAGTGCTCTCCCTATTAGTTTTCTAGAGTAATTTTAGGGGTGTAATTATGAGTGAATATAATTTGTGAGCATCTACCTATAAAAACATTTTCTTTATATTAAATTATATATGCAGGCATTCCACTTCTCCCACTACTGTACAAAATCACAGACATATTGGCAAACAATTTTTAAATTTAACAGATGGTTAACAGATTCATGGGGTTCTAGGACTTATTCTCTGTTTCATATATTGAAGTAGTTAGACCTTGTTGTTTATGTACAACCTCTATTTTATTTTGTGTTACTATTTCTCAATTTAGATCACTATCTGGATTATTCAATAATATATCTCTTGTAATTAATTTATCTTGTTTTAAACATTTTATTTTGATGGATGTTTGATAAAGTGTCCACATAATGATGGTAAAGATGATTAATATGTCTTTTTAACTCCCTCCCATTCTGTTATTTTTCTAATTTTACTTGCTTTGACAACACTTTCATTATTACATCAGGTATCCATTTATGTTTTAGAAGATCACGGAACCATACATTTTCACGTGCTAAGAAATTTATAAAATTTTGATTTCTCTTTCTTTTATTAGTAGTGAATAACAGTTTAATTAAGTGAATTCAGAAAGAGTGACTTATCAGTAACTCTGCCAGCATCTTGCTTGTTGCAGTGCTAAGTATAAAATGCTGATTGTACATTGCTTCCACTAAAGCTTCTGACATACTTTTCACCACATTTTTTTAATGTAGCACAGCTTTCTTGGCAATTCCATTACCTTCACAATGATTTGGTGAAGTGAGAATATATTTAATTACTTTGTTTTCAAATATTCTTCAAACTTTTGCAATATAAAACCTATACCATTATTTGTCACTATCAATTCTGGGAATATCAATGTATAGCAAAGATTTTATTCAATGCTGTTACTGTGCACTCAGCATTAGCACTCTTCACTAACTTATATTCAATTCATCATGAATAAGTATCTACTAATATTAACATAATATGTCCATTCAATGGGCCAGCATGATCTTGATAAATATATATCCAAGGAATCATAGTCTTTTTCCATGTTAAAAATTGTTTAACCAGCAATTTAGCAGTTTGTCAACAATTAGAGCATATTTTTATCACTTGTTCAACATCAGTTGTTAAGTTTGGCCATAACAATTGAGCTAATGCTTTTATCTTGACAATTCCAGAATAGCCTTGATGTAGTAGATTCAGTAAGAATTTTCTGCCTTTAAGAGGAATGAGCACATAATCAGTAGCCAACACACATCTATTCCAAAAAAAAAAGTCACTTCAAGTTCCAAATTGATTTATTAACTCCTATGTACCTTTGGCCAGCCCAATTTAATCCATTTCATATGTTGGGCATTTCCCTTATCATGCCTGGTCCATTTGGCTATAATGGTGTTGTTTATTTTTTCAGAGTTCAATGAGTCTATGTAATTTATTTTTTTAATTATATATTTTTTTTGTTTATTGACTGGTAATCAGGATATAACATCTGCATGGCCAGTTTCTTTTCCCAATTTATAAACTAAGCTATAATCATAACTGAATAGAATATTAATCCAATATAATATTTGTTGGCTTATATATTTTGGAATTTTTTCTGTGCCAAGAATACTCATTAGGGATGATGATCATGCAAATTTAAAATCTTCACCCATAAATGTATTGGTAGAACTTTTTGACTGCAAAAATGATGGCCAATGCCTCCTTATGTATTTGTTTATAAAAACAAAATTTCTGCTAAAGTCAGAATCCTGCAGGCATAGGTGATCGGATGTTCACCATAACAAGGATGAGACATAATAGCTCCTACACCATATTCAGATTCAAAAAAAAATTGTTATTATAACCTCTAGTCATTACAGTAATGAACCAATAATTTTTTAGAGGTTAACAAGTCTTAAGAATTCTTAATAGCCTTGTAATGTTCACTGGTCCAAGTCTAACATTGTTTTTTTTGGATCAATTGTTACAATGGTAATAAACAATATAAATTTTTCTTCATAAAACTTTTGTAAAAATTCCAAAGTCCTAAAAATTCCTGGAGTTCTTTTATGTTTCTGGGTGTCTTAACATTTTTTTATTGCTTTTACTTTGTCAGGATCTGGGTATTGGTCATTGGAAGTTATAATATGTCCAAGAAATTTTATTTCTTTCATAGATCATAGACAATTATTGGCATTTACTTTGGCTTTACACCTTCTAGTTTTGAACAGATTATGTCCACTTATACTTTTCCAATTCTGTTTCTGTTGTTGCAGTGATAAAGATGTCATCTAAATAGGGAATTACATAGTTCTAAATAACAAATCCATTTTTGCCTGAAAGATGTTTGGTGCAATGGAAATGCCATAAGGTAATTTATTACATTTGTATAATTTGTTATGAGTTGTTAAGGTTAACATTTCTGCTATTTTCTCTGTTACTGGTATCTGATGAAAAGCAGCTTTTAAATCTATTTTTATGAAATAGTTAGCTTTATGTAATAGTGCCAATACTTCACATATGCTTGCACCATATATGACCCTTTGTTTAGGAATTTATTCAGAGTAACTCTATAATCTTGACACAATTGCAAATTTCCATCTGGCTTTATAATCGTAACTATTGGTTCACCACACAGAATCTTTACTTGGTGTTAAAATTCTCCTAGAAATTAAGTCACCCAATGCTTTTTCAACTTTTTCTCTCAAGGAAAATGGTACTTTGTGAGACTTACATCTGATCAGTTGTGCTGGCATGTTTTGATTCATTTTGCAATGCCAGCAGTGGTGGACTTTAGACTTAATCTCTGTGTCCAAAGTTGGCTACCATACATATGCCCTTGTGAGCATCTTCATTCAGACTATCCCTGTATGCCCATTATGCAACAGGTCATGCAATTGGGATTGTCCAGCTAGGGGGATCACTACTCTGGATCCCCAGATAATACATCCCTTTTCAATTGAGAGCTCCAGCCTTTGGTTCCAGTAGGCTGGATACAACTCCTCTAGTTTTTATTTGGACACCTCTGCTGGATCCATTTTTTAATTCTTTGGAATCCAGGGTCATTTGTGGTCCACTTAGCCACTAATTTACCGTTCAGTGGTGTGTTTGTCCCCAAATCAATCATGTTAACTGACTGATCAGTAGTAATCAGCCTGTCTGCAGATTCTGCAGGCAAACGACTTAATGTATCAACATGAGGAATCTGTTTTTCCTCAATGTAGTGTAGCATAAAATCATATCCTGACAAGAAGTTGAACCACCTCAGCATACGTGGTGAGGCATGATGAGGGATTTGTTTTTCACCTGCAAAGATACCCAATAGGGTTCTATGATCTGTTTGCAGTATGAATGATCTACCATAAAGGCAGTCATGAAATTTTTTAATGCCATTGATTAAGGCCAGAGCCTCTCTATCAATCTGGGCATAATTTTTTTCTGCCTTTGAGAGACACTTTGATGTAAAGGCAATAGGTGAGAGTGACCCATCATCATTCTTATGGGACAACACTGCACCTGTTCCTACTGGTGAAGCATCGCATGTCAGTACCAGCACTCTTTCAGGGTCAAAGTGTGCCAGCACCACTTTCTCAGATATAAGGGTTTTCAGTTTTTCAAAGGCATTATCATGATTGCTGTCCCACTTCCAGACTGTTTTTTATCTAGTAGCCTGCACAATGGTTCAGCTGCCTCTGTTTTGTGATATAAAAACCTCTCATAGTAATTTACAAGTCCTAAAAAGGACTATAATTCTTTCTTGTTACTTGGTGTTTTGGCTTTTTTAATTGCCATAACTTTCTTTTGGGTAGGATGAATGCCACTTGCATCTATCCTAAATCCTAGAAACTCCAGTTCTTTGGCTTCAAATATGCATTTATCTAAGTTTATTCTTATGCCTGCTGCTTTGAACTTGTCAAAGAGTTTTTTGTGGAACTCTAGAGTAGCTCTAGAGTTTGAGCCACCAGTAAGAAATCATCAAAGTATTGCAGGGCCCCTGGTATTCCTGCAGCCAGTTGATCCATGACTCTCTGGAATATTGCTGGGGTGAGCGATATACCAAAAGGTAACCAGTTCATTTTAAATAAGCCTTTATGAGTTATTATTGACAATGCTCTTGCTGCCTGATCATCGACCGGTAGCTGCAAATATGCATGTTTCAAGTCAATTTTAGTAAAACTCTTCCACCTGACAGTGTGGATAGGATTTGCTTAACTGATGGTGGTGGATAATTCTTTGATGCTAGTGCTTTGCTAATTGTGCATCCATAATCCCCACATATCCGCACATCATCATTTTCTTTGATGATTGGGACTATTTGGGTGGCCCATTCTGACTCTATTATCCCTTCTGCTTCCCACCTTTCAAGCTCTGATTCAACTTTAGCACTTAAGGCCAGTGGCAGTGATCTGCTTTGACAACAGATCGGTTTTATGTCTTTATTCAGTGATAACTGAATTGGTGATCCTAGATACAGACCTAGATCTTTTTTGACCACTTCATGGTAATCAGACTTTAATTTAGCTAATGTTGTGATCTGGCTCACCCTTGACACTGCAAAGCCTAGGTGACTGAACCAGTCATGGCCTAACAAGTTGCTGAGATCACCTGATGCCACTAACAGTGGTGGGTGTATAGTTTTGTTAGGATAGTTATTTTATCTCTTGTCTGACCCAAGAGTTTTATTTTTTTACCCTGATAATCTGTTATAGTCCTAGTGCTAGGATGCAGATTATGTTTATTATTTTTATTAATGATAGCCCAAGACTTTTCTGAAACAATAGACACTGCAGACCCTGTGTCTAGTTCCATTCTCACTGGTGTATCATTAATCATTATACTATGTATAAACCCAGACTGATTGTCTTTAATGTGATTTATACTGGCAACTTGTTTATTTTTCTTATAGTTGCCTTTGTTGTTTTTTGAAATGGTTTTTTTCCATTCTCATATTGGCTGTTTGTCTTTTTAAGTTTAGACATGCCGCTCTTATATGACTAACTCACTTACAAAATGAGCACACAGTATGGAGATGTGGATATTCTGTTTGCATGTGGAACGGTTCATCACATCTATAACAATGCTTTACACTCATTGTTGTTGTTGAGCTAACTGAGTGTTTGTCAGGCTCAGCCTTTGTTCAACTTTTTGAACTTTATTTTTTGTAATGGTGCCTGACACGTTATAGATTCTGCCAGTGTGGCTTGAGCTACAGCCTTTTCAAAGTCTATATCCAGTGTCATTAATAGTTTGAGTCTTAAATTATGATTGTTCATGCCACAAATGAAACGATCGCGTAGTGCTTCATTTAAGAACTCTTTAAATTGGCACATAAGTGCTAATGTCCTGAGTCATGTTGTGAATTCTCTAGCTTTTTCTCTCTCTGCCTGTGTACAGAGATTGAAATAATATCTCTGCATTATTGTTAGTGGTTTGGGGGTAAAATATTCTGTGAGAATCGCCAATGCCTTCTCAAAATTCAAGTCAGCTGGTGTTTCTGACCCAATTTGCGATTTTAAAATATTATACGTTTGCGACCCGATTATAGTTATCAGCATCACTAATTTTATTTCAGACTTTTTGATCTGATTGGCCTGCATATAAAAAATTAGGTGCTCTTTGTAGCTTGACCAGTTCTCAGGGAACCCTGGATCAAAAGCTTCCATCGAGCCAATTATATTAGCCATTTTTTTTATTTTATTTTTCTCTGTTATCACATGAGAAAAATATTTTTTCCGTATATTTCCAAGTAACCACTCGATACGATTATGTTCGACAGATTTTTTACTCCGCTAGGGCGAGCTTCTGTCTTTTTTAGCAAGGACAATTTTGATTGGTTTATGAAGCACCAATCATGTTTGTGATCACTTAATGTTTCCTCCCAGAAATAAGTGATTTTGACAATGGCTGTTTAGTAAATACTATTCATGTATTTTACTTATTTTGCCAGAAATAAGTGATTTTTAATAATCACTGTTTAATAAATATGGTATTCCCATATTTTACTTGGACTGTATTTAAGTGTGATTTAGTAATCACAGCTTTATAACTTATGAGTGACTATATAATTGCGCACTCACATATTTACATTTTTCAAGTTTTTTCTTTTTCCAGCTGTGGAGGGGAAAAAATCTTTTGTCAAACTGTGCCAAATCTGTTGTGTTTAGTCTGGATTACAGACCCAACCAACAGTAAATAATGTAAAATAATACTGAAACAAGTATTACAATTAATATATTTATTATGTACAAATATATACAATACAATATATACAAATGAATATTTACAAGTTGAATCTTGGAGTTTAACGTAACTCTGTGTTCTGTCTGCTGCTTCCAGCCACACCTGATGGCTTGTCTCATGGGTAGGGTCTATGACTTTTCCAGCTGCACAACACAGCTTGCCTTGAGCCAAAAGTGATCTTAGCAGCATCCGGTCTCTGTGGGACTTGCCTAGCTGTGTAGATCTAAATAGCATAGTGCTATCAATGGGAATGCTTGCTGCTATTTAGGTTAGCAGAGTTTCCCTGGGCGAATGCAAAGAGTCTGTTTAGGTTAGACATGTTCTTCCTTGATCTTCACAAAAGGTTGACTATTTATACCCAGATCCCTGACCTTATTGAAAACCTTTGGATTCAGCAAGCATCATTGCTTATTGGCCTGTAATAATCATTGGCTATGTTGTTATCTATACATCAGCCTATTGGCCTGTGGCAACACAATGCTTAATCCGATCAGATAAAGAGGCATCTGGAATAGTCTACTTCTGAGAGAAGGGAGGACTATAACAATAATAATAACAATAAAATTTATTTTCAGATAATTTAAGTACTGGTTCACTTTTTTTTTTTTAATTTTAAGAACCGATTCGCATGAACCGGTATGAACGGTTGGATATCATCACTGGTTATTATATATATATATAGTTTTACCTTTGTTTTTGCTTTTAAAAAACTAAATCATAAATCTTATTTGAATCTTTAAAAGTTTATTTTAAGGAGTGTTTATATGCAATGAAACATTTGGTACTAGTCTTATAGCTAAAGATGCTGCTCTATGGTGCCATTTTCATGCTAAAACACATAAAAATGCCGTTTGCACGGCCGACACGTTCGAACCTGCATTTTCTATAATATAACTTTTTTGTTGTGCTGCAGATTGCAGGCCACTATGTCACATCGTAGTACAGCATGTATGTCGCATCGCAGCAAATGCATTTTCTGAATTCGCACAGTTTATAAAATGGTTATGGCTTGGTGAGAGGGTGTGTTTTTTTTAATTGGATGGAAATGTTGTTTTCATTGGATTTTTTTTTTATTTTAAAGTATTGAAATGTTCAGATTTTGTAAAGTAATAATTATCAGACTTTTTACGCCATACTGTATTGAAGTTTTAATTGGGAAAATGTTGACAAGATGTATGGGTAAAATGAGTTGGAATTAGGTAACGTGTCAAGTAACGTACTGTTCGTAACATTCCATGAGACAAACAAGATTCTACCGTGTGTATATTTTTGAAGTAAAAAAGAGTGGTAACACAAAAATATCCAGTAAGAAAAGTACAATTCTGCATGGTTTTTTTGTAAATTTCACAAAAAGCATATATTATAAACATGATTAATAAGTAAAGAAGACAGAAAGAAAAGTACAATTCTTCACGGTTTTTTTGTAAATTTCACAAAAAGCATATATTATAAACATGATTAATAAGTAAAGAAGACATTTTTGTTGTTGTTTAAAAAAGTTTTACTTTCTTTCTTTTCTCCTACTATGGTTATACTTTGTTGAATAAAGTTTACATTTTTGTTATCATTTATTTTATAGATGTTACTAAAAAAAAATATTTACAAAAATACGATTTTGATATTTTTTATTTTAGCATTACAAACAACAGAACCCTCAATCTAAATCTAAAACTAATCCTAAAACTAACCCCAAAACTAACTTTAAAACTAACCCTAAATCTAAACCTAAAACTAACCCTATACCTAACCGTAATAACTTTTACTTTTTGTTGTCATTCTATATGAAGTAAAAATAGCTGTAAAGCCGTAACCCCAGTAAAAAAATATACGATAAAAAATTTATTTTTCTAATAAAGCAAAATAAAAAACACGAATCAAATTATAATTTGTTTATTTTATTTTACATTTATTATTATCATTCAATTTGTATACGTTAATAAAAAATAATATTTAAAAAAGACGATTTTGTTTTGTTTTTATTTTCGCATTACAAAAAAAACACAACAAAATGATTAAAATCAACGGTCCGGGAATGTTCATATTTTATAGTTTTAGCGTGAAAACAGCGCCATCGAATGGCATCTTTATCTATAAGACAAGCACCAAACATTCTTTTAATAAATGGTTTATATTCAAAGTCAACCTGTAAATATGAGAAGCTTGGTTATATTATTCATTAGTGAAGAAAAGTTTTTTTAGACACAAGTTTCTTAAAAGTTAATTAACTTGTATTTAAAAATTATACTTATATCTATCTATATATATATATTGTAATGGGCACATACGTACGTTACATTATTTTTTATTAGTAAACATAGAAAAAAAAGTTCGCCAATAAAAATTTCTTTTTTTAAGAATTAAAAACTGAAAATTAAAAAATCATCTTAAACTCATATATATAAATCGCACAGATAAAAAAAAATTATTAAAATAAAACTTTATTAAAAATAGAAAGGTATTTTAAAAACAAAAACTTAAAAAGATTTAGAGATAAAAATATATCTTTAATCTTGGAAAACACATTAATTAATCAGAAATGGTAATGATTGTTTTAATTAGTTAAATGTAAACTAGCCTTGGGCATTTAAATGTAAAAGCATCGGTCAGATAGAAAAACAATAGAAACTAGTAGCCAATGAAGAGAAAAGCAATGGAATCGGACCTCAGCGAAAAGACCATCTTATCGATGACGCAATGTAAATTCAATCCTTCAAATTAATATAAAAAGACAAGTTTGGAAATTATTAGGATTGGATTATTTACGATGTGACAGATATGTGTTAGTGCAGAAGTGAAGGAGAAGGGATTGAAAAAGATGCACTCTTCAATCCCTTCAGTTTTGCCAAAAAAAAAAAAAGATATGAACTATTGTTTTCTACATTGAGGACCAACTAAACTAAAAAACCTCTGAATGAATAAATAAAACAAAGGCTAAATGGATACCAATCTTTTGAGGACGGCATGGGAATTCATGTTTATGGCAAGCAACAGATAAAGATGAACTGTTGTAAACCATAAGAACTTTATAAATAATGAACATTAAATTAAAACTTTCCATATTTAAATGATTGCAATATTATCCTATCTGACCAACGTTATTTATTAATTAGTTATAATTTTATTTAATGTATTTATTTTGTAAAATCATTTCCATTTATTTATTTTTTGTTCTTTAAGTTTTATTATGATTTCTGTTTTCCATTAAGTTTAATTCTATAAATGTTAAACTCAAGAAGGGTGCGAATGGCTATATAGTTTTGTAAAGTTATATTAAGGGAAGGTAATCTTAGGTTATTCATTTCGTAGTTGAATTGGCTCAATGGATTGGATATATTTGTGTAATTAGTAGATGTAGTATGAGATCCTCTACATGCAGGATTGTGTATATACGCCACACACCTTCTGTTTGCCTATGGATGGGTTTGTAAAATGGCAAAGGACCGCGATCCATTCCTATGGAGTTTTATGTTTATTGTTCTACTCGCCAACAGATGTGGCATTCTTGTTGGTGGAGAGACAATGTCTTCTCTAATTCTACTTACTGATCAGATGTACATTCCTGACAGTATAGTATTTTGTGTTGTCGTATTTTCATTCTACATTGAATACATAAATGTATCAGATGGATTGGCGCCGGTTTGATTGCAAATTTTTTGGCCTATGGTTAAATAAGAGATAAAATATTTTCTTTTCAAATGCAGGTCTATGTAGTCTATTCATACCCGACTATCTAAATAAAATATTAAACTCATTGAAACTTAGTTAAATGTAAAATTAAAAGTTAATATAAAAATCTAAAATGTTAAACTTATTCCTCAAATTAGAATGATTTTATATGTGCGTAAATAAATATTTTTATGTGTTAATTTCTGGCAGTGACTTTTATTTATTTATATTTAAGATATAAATTAAGATATAGATTTTTATCTCTGTGTCTCCACTGAGCTAGTGACTTGGGCTAACGATCTGAATATTTAAATAAAGTGGAATCTTAACAGCGCATATCTGCCTACTCTATAAATTTTTCTAGGTTTAAATGCCTAGATGGCACCCTGTAGAACAGATATCGTAGTTTGCGGTTAGATTCGATCTTCACTATTCTCCGGATTGTTACAACTGGCCAACCAACTTGGGCTGATCTATTAATAAAAACCACATATGCCCTGAGTAAATTTCTTTTTTCAAAATGAAATATTTTTATCTGTTACATAAAGTTGTATACTTTAAATCTTATAAAAGCACTGCCAGAAGAAATTGCGCATATATATTAAACACAAGAAAGTGTAAATAATTTTAAAACTAATTTTTGTTAAAAAAAAAAGTCAAAAGGTTGCAATAAATGTTTTTTTTTGTTTGTTGATATATATTATGCTTTAACATGTATAGGCACGCACAGCCACGTAAGTTTATGATCGAAATGTGGTAACTTACCATGAGTACCATTGGGAATTTACTTCAGTGTAATCCTATTTAAGCATTTTAATCAGTTAAATATACATGTATAAATCCATTATCTTTCAAAACGTATTTAGTTCAATGCAACCTTCTTAAATAAATAATTTAAATAACTTGCTTGTCATGCCGTGTGGAAAAATAAAATGTATAAAAAAATAATATAACTCTTGTGGGAAGGAGGTGTAGATGTGGATGGTCCTTAGGAAAATGATAGTCAACATTTTTTTTTGTATATAGTCTTTTTGTAAAATTACTAACTGGATGTTTTGTAAATGTTTTTGATAATCGTGTACCGTAATTACTAACCCTAAGTAAAATATTTTTTTTTGATCATTTTTTTTTAAGCAACTTTATTGATATGTAATGGGCACATACGTACGTTACATTATTTTTTTATTAGTAAACATAGAAAAAAAAGTTCGCCAATAAAAATTTCTTTTTTAAGAATTAAAAACTGAAAATTAAAAAATCATCTTAAACTCGTATATATAAATCGCACAGATAAAAAAAATTATTAAAATAAAACTTTATTAAAAATAGAAAGGTATTTTAAAAACAAAAACTTAAAAAGATTTAGAGATAAAAATATATCTTTAATCTTGGAAAACACATTAATTAATCAGAAATGGTAATGATTGTTTTAATTAGTTAAATGTAAACTAGCCTTGGGCATTTAAATGTAAAAGGATCGGTCAGATAGAAAAACAATAGAAACTAATAGCCAATGAAGAGAAAAGCAATGGAATCAGACCTCAGCGAAAAGACCATCTTATCGATGACGCAATGTAAATTCAATCCTTCAAATTAATATAAAAAGACAAGTTTGGAAATTATTAGGATTGGATTATTTATGATGTGACAGATATGTGTTAGTGCGGAAGTGAAGGAGAAGGGATTGAAAAAGACGCACTCTTCAATCCCTTCAGTTTTGCCAAAGAAAGAAAAAGAAATGAACTATCGTTTTCTACATTGAGGACCAACTAAACTAAAAAACCTCCGAATGAATAAATAAAACAACGGCTAAATGGATACCAATCTTTTGAGGACGATGTGGGAATTCATGTTCATGGCAAGCAACGGATAAAGATGAACTGTTGTAAACCATAAGAACTTTATAAATAATGAACATTAAATTAAAACTTTCCATATTTAAATGATTGCAATATTATCCTATCTGACCAACGTTATTTATTAATTAATTATAATTTTATTTAATGTATTTATTTTGTAAAATCATTTCCATTTATTTATTTTTTGTTCTCTAAGTTTTGTTAAGATTTCAGTTTTCCGTTAAGTTTAATTCTATAAATGTTAAACTCAAAAAGGGCGTGAATGGCTATATAGTTTTGTAAAGTTATATTAAGGGAGGGTAATCTTAGATTATTCATTTCATAGTTGAATTGGCTCAATGGATTGGATATATTTGTGTAATTAGTAGATGTAGTATGAGATCTGCTACATGCAGGATTGTGTATATACACCACACACCTTCTGTTTGCCTATGCAGGGTTTGTAAGACGGCAAAGAACCGCGATCCATTCCTATGGAGTTTTATGTTTATTGTTCTACTCGCCAAAAGATGTGACATTCTTGTTGGTGGAGAGACAATGTCTTCTCTAATTCTACTTACTGATCAGATGTACATTCCTGACAGTATAGTATTTTGTGTTGTCGTATTTTCATTCTACATTGAATACATAAATGTATCAGATGGATTGGCGCTGGTTTGATTGCAAATTTTTTGGCCTAAGGTTAAATAAGGGATAGAATATTTTCTTTTCAAATGCAGGTCTATGTAGTCTATTCATACTCGACTATCTAAATAAAATATTAAATTCATTGAAACTTAGTTAAATGTAAAATTAAAAGTGAATATAAAAATCTAAAATGTTAAACTTATTCCTCAAATTAGAATGATTTTATATGTGCGTAAATAAATATTTTTATATGTTAATTTCTGGCAGTGGCTTTTATTTATTTATATTTAAGATATAAATTAATATATAGATTTTTATCTCTGCATCTCCACTGAGCTAGTGACTTGGGCTAACAATCTGAATATTTAAATAAAGTGGAATCTTAACAGCATGTATCTGCCTACTCTATAAATTTTTCTAGATTTAAATGCCTAGATGGCGCCCTGTAGAGCAGATATCGTAGTTTGCGGTTAGATTCGATCTTCACTATTCTCCGGATTGTTACAATATATATATATTAATTAACTCTTTCAGAATGTGAGATAAAATGCTTCTGAAAATATGTATATACCTCAAATTTTTTGTCTTCATCATTCTTCATAAATAGGCTAAACGTGAGTAGGTGTATTATAAAAAGAATCAACTGAAGATAATTTAGTGTAGAATATAAATATTTCAGAGAAGATTAATAAAATATTAATATAACAAAACATACATAAATAAATGCAGACAATTGAAACCAACTAATGATAAAAATTTATTTTATGTATCTTTTTGCACTAGCCACAAAATTAAAATGTTTAATTCTAATATTGTTTTTTTTTTTTGTATTCTTATTTTTTTTTCAGAACAATTTTGTTGAACAATAAAAAAGTAGTGCAAAAAAAAGTATTTATCAAGCGTTGGTGGATGAGTGGCCAGCACAACTGCCTTATAAGCAGTTGCCCTGGGTTCGCTTCCTTGCCAATGCTTTGACACATAAAGAAAAAAGTATTCCAAATTGCAGGAAGATGCGGTCAAAAAGTATTTAGTTAGATATGACTATCAATGGGTTTCAGATAATACCATGCTGACATCCTGATAAACAAGTTGTGCAGTAGGACCAGTTACTAAAGAGAAAACTCCCAAACAAATTGATGATAAACTTGTAATATAAATTAATTGAAACATCTGCTGTTATTATTAAAAATCTATAGTTGGAAACCTCTATAGTGCATAAATTAAAATTAACATTGAACTTATTGATAGGTAAATGAAATCAACATTGATTATTTTTAAAGTTTTGGATTTTGAAATAATACCTGATGTTTGCAATGATAAGGAAATTCACTCACTTCCACCAGTACTTATGTATTAGTTCTGCAATATAGAAGAGATGGTACACATTTTCACATTTGTGATAAATGTCTAACCTTGTGATTCCATCAAATAAACCTTGCAATCTCATCTGATCTTATTCAATAATGTGATAAATTTATGCTTTCATTCACTGACCAGATTTCGTTTACCCAAGTTCTTCTCAAAATGTTTTTTACTTCAGTGCCGATTTATTTTTTTCCAATTTTCTGATTAATACTACAATTTTTTTAATAAAAAAACAGTACAAAATGATAAATAATATTTGGAGTTTATCCACCACTGAGATCAATGTGGTTGAGTACATCCACACTTCGAATATGCAATGACATTGTAAAATTCGAGGATATAATAATAAAATAGACTCTTGTAAGGGAACATGGTTGGAGGGTTCCAGAATTCCATTTTTGATGGTGATCTGATTTATTTTACAGCTGGGTTTGCAAATTAATATCCATAGAATGGTGGAAAACAGAGCTTGGTTTAGCAGAGAAAAAATGTTAAAATTGGAGACCCTAATAAAATTATTGAAATTGATGAGGCCTTTTTCACAAAAAGAAAAATAACTAGGCCAGATGAATTCTTTTGGAACAAGAAGACTGATGAGTGTTTAATCATGAGAATTCATGGTAGAACAGTGGCAACACTGATGGCAGCCATCAAACAAAATATGGAAGAGGAATCAACAATTTACTTGGACTGTTGGAAAGTCTACAAAACTGCTGAATTATGAGCTTCCAGCTACCAATCATTTTGATGTGAATCATACTGGACATCAAAAAAATTAGTCCATCAAACTGAAGAAATCATAAGAATGTAATAATTTTTTTTTGTTTGGTTTTGAAAATAATAGATTTACTACTTATTAACATTTCTGGTGAAGATCCCGTGCAGACATTATATAGCACAATCATGTGTTAAGTAAGTCTTCATTTTGGGAAAAATAAAAAAAAATACTTTTAGACTTCATTTTGAAACAAAATTTAATCTACTTAAAATAAAGTAGATAACAGATGAATTTATTGTTTCATCATGACAATTCTTGTTATATATTACACAGTAAGTTCCATATGTGTATATTTTAAGCATTTTGTAAATTTAGTGATTATTTTGTCCACATTTAAAGTAACATTTTGAAATTGCATAAAACTTTTTCAGATTTATTTTTGTATGAAATTCATATTTTTAGTATTGTTAGAAATTAATATTTTTAATATTGTTAGATTTAGTTTGGTGAAATTACTGTCACATATTAGAACTGCTACACCTTTTCACATATCTATTCAGACTGCCAATAACTTTGTAAATCTTGTGAAAATATCATATGCACATGATCCATTTTGATGAATTTATCATTTGAAGTTTGTACAAGAACCAACTGTACATGTTATTTGGTCAGATCACAAGATTAGACTATCAGTGGATGGATACGAATGTGAAAAGGTATAGCAGCTCTAATACGTTGCAGGTCTAATACGTAAGTACCCTTTCAATTCACTCATTTATTGTAATACTGATAAATTAAGAAAAATATAAAAACTGGTTGTACTAAAATCAAGTGAAGTATTGATTATTGTATTGGGAACATTGATGTTTATTTACTAAGGTCTATATCTCTTGTAATGTGAATGTAAATATATTAACTAAAAATGGATTATTGAGCAAGGGTGGTAAAAATTGAATCATCATATTTCTAAATAATGTAAATTCTAATTTACGCTAGAAAACTATATAACAAGAAAGACAGTGAGTAATACAGATATGAGAAGTTCTTCATTTGATAATTAGGTTGTTGATTAATTCAAGGTTAAAAGTAATAAATGGAAGAAGCTTGGGATATATAAAATTTTATAAAAGTAATACTAATTAAAATATTTTTCATATGTAAAATTAATGCTTCCAGAACTATTAATTAAAATGTTTTCTAATGTAAAATAAATGTTTATAAAACTAATCAAAATGTCTAGATATTAATAAAATGATTTTAAACTAATCAAAATGTTCATATCATCATATTTTTTTGAGATAGGAGCTGTCTTTTTGGTGATTCAATTTGGCTGAATGTACTATATATGAAATGAATTCACCAAAATTGAAAAACATATTGTAAGTAGCTACCTATCCAAAAAAAAAAAGCATTATTGAAAAAATAAAAGCTGCTAATTATAACCATTAATATTTAGAACAGTTATCATTTATCATAACAATCATCACAGTTCTCAAGTGAAGAACATTTTTTATTCTTTCAATAATTTTCTAAAAGCAGGTGAAAATATTGCAAAAAATTTTTACATTTTTTAAAAAGACTTATTTATCAGTATCTGAACTTTCATGCTGTAATAAGGAAAGCTTAATATTACACTACATTTATACTTATTGAGATTAGCACTTGCAAGGGTAAAGTATGTTCTCATATTCATATCATTAATGTATGCACAATATGTTTGATGTCTATTTAAATTTATGTAAATTATATTGTCTAATTCTTTGAGAGGGGGAAGCAGGATTCCTTCTGATTTATAGATAGAAAGCTATTATGCATACATTAATGTTATGAATCTGAGGACATACTTTACTTTCAAAAGTGCTAAATCCAAATAAGTATGAACTCAGTATAATATTAAGCTTTTCTGAATTCAGCATGTAAACCCAAATATTGATAAATTATAGTTACAAAAGAAAAGTACGTGTGTTATATATATTAAAAAGACTTATTTATCTTTTATTGGTCATGTAGACAGAGTGGTGTGCAGCTATCTCAATGAGAAGGATTAGAATGTATTCAATCTAGTTGTTCTGAGTCTTATTTGTGCAGATAGTATTAAAATCTTATATGAAGTTATTATAGGTTCTAATATCATCCAAAAAATGTTCAGTACCTTTAATTAAAATCCAAAGCAGATAGAAATACTAAAAAAAACTTCCAAATAAAAAAAACTGAGATAATCAATGATAGTTGACTGTGTGAGACAAATTTTATAGGTGTGTTAGAAATGCAATAGCATTTAAAGTTACTAATTAGATATCAGAGCATAAAATTTGATTTTCAGCATATTACAAATACTTAGTACCTTTGAGTAGATATTGATGTCAGTAATTTGGATTAAATTTTTTACAACATTCATTCAACCTGGAAATAGTATTTTGTGATTGCACCTGAGATGTAGAAGAGGACAAAATTGATCAACTGGTATGGATATCCTGAAATAAAAAAGAGTGAATTTGTGTGACAGATAGTTTTATTATTTTCCAGAAGCTTAACTAATCAACTTTCAAAAAAAAAATGCTAAAGATTTATGTGAATATATTTTTCAATATAATTGGGGATATTTGTTATAGGTGGCCTTTTACAAAATTTTTGTCCAGTCAGAATCATTTGTCAACTAGTGTCAAGCAGCTAGATAAGAATGAGTTGCTACAAAAAGTTAATTGGTTTTTTAGTGATACTTATTTACATCAATTACAAACATGACCCACCACTCACCACTCTATCTAATAACACTGATACCCTCAAGCACATATATGCTGAAAAGATAAATAATTACCAATATACGTATTTCATGCTAAACCAGCAATCATCAGTTGGTCCAGATTATCATCTCTACACATATATACTATAAGTGCTCAGATATTTATTAAGATAGACAATCCATATACTTTACTGGACAGGCTTCAATCTACTCTACCCTCCAACTCTTCAACCGTCCATTCAATTGAAAATCTAATGATGGAATGCTCAAAGGCCACCCTGAGGCCAATATTCTTGTCACACCCATGTTGACCTAAGGTCAATCAGAACCCCACATGTACAGGACATAATCCATTAAATACATATGCAAGGATGGGCAGACATCTCTATAATGTAATAACTGAAACACAGGCCTATTTATACCTGTGTCTATATATATATGTAATATTATGGTATGAGCACAGACTTTCACACGACCCACCACTCTCCACTCTATCTAATAACACTGATACACTCAATCATATATATATGCTGAAAAGATAAATAATCACCAATATATGTATTTCATGCTAAACCAGCAATCATCAGTTGGTCCAGATTATCATCTCCCACACATATATACTATAAGTGCCCAGATATATATTAAGATCGACAATCTTCATACTGTAATGGACTGGCTCCAATCTACTATACACTCCAACTTTATCTTCATATATATCTGAGCACTTATTGTATATATGTGTGGGAGATGATAATCTGGACCAACTGATGATCGCTGGTTTAGCATGAAATACCTATATTGGTGATTATTTATCCTTTCAGCATATATGTGCTTGAGGGTATCAGTGTTATTAGTTAGAGTGGAGAGTGGTGGGTCATGTGAAAGTCTGTGCTCATATACCCTATATTACATATATAGACACATGGTATATATTAAGCCTGTGTTTCAGTTATCAATTACAAATGACATTTAGAATGAAGTGTCAAGAGTGATAATTGTTTTTCAAATATTTTCATCTTGTTATGTGTTTTTCTATCATTGCCAGTTACAGTAGTTCCCAATAAAATAATCTTTAGTTCCCCCAAAAATGATGTCAATACTTTGGGCTACAGTAATTCATTATTTAAATCAGGGGTAGCCAATCTTTTTATACCTACCGCCCATTTTTGTATCTCTTTTAGTAGTAAAATTTTCTAACCGCCCATGG
Source organism: Epiperipatus broadwayi (assembly GCA_028023455.1). Taxonomy (NCBI): domain Eukaryota; kingdom Metazoa; phylum Onychophora; class Udeonychophora; order Euonychophora; family Peripatidae; genus Epiperipatus; species Epiperipatus broadwayi. Next base: position 4,367,244 of record JAQFVV010006299.1, read on the forward strand.
TTCCACAATAATGGTGATTTATAAAGTAGGGAAGTAACTTTACTTTATAAAATTTATAAAGCAGAGTTACAGCAAGCTAAAGCATATAAATCTCTATGAAATTTTTTTAAAAAGTCATAAATTAAAAAAAAAAGTAAAGTGTTTCAGTGTCGGACAAAACTCCTACCGCCCACCATGGGGCTGGAACGCCCACTAGTAGGCGGTAGGGACCAGGTATGACTACGAATTAAAAATTTTGGAACACCAATAGTTACAAGATAAATGTTACATAATTTTTTTGATGTAAATGATCAATTTGCCAAAAGCTCATAAAGCATTTCTGAATAGTGGTGTTCATTTTTGATCTGAAATTTTAATACAGAATAAACACAATGTACTATTGAGTTGACTGTTTTGTTTTGTTTTTGTTTAAGTATTAATTCTATTATTTTACATAGTCTAAAACTTTCCTATAAATTATTTTAGATCTTTAGTCTATTTTGTTACTTACAATGTAATATATTATATAGACTATATATCCCACTTATAAATAAATAATATTTAGCAAGTGAAAATGAGACATCCACGTCTTTATTTGGCATAGACCTGTTATCAGCTCTTCACAGCCTTTTGCTATAGATAATTGGCTTTTAATGCATATATATATATATGTATGTGTGTTATAAAAAAAAAGATTGTAGTAGTGGCAGCATAATTACTTGCCATAGCATATGGTTTGAATCCCAGAATTTATTCAATATTTAACATTGCTCAGATGGAAAACCGCTTAACATCTTACTATCGACAGTTGACAATTGTTATAAGTTATGCTTATTTCTCTTTAACTGTTCTCTTAGGAGTAGCTGTTTGAGAGTTTTTTGTCCTGCAATTGGCTATTTGAAGAACATTTTGTGTACCGCTTTTTTTTTTAATCCTTATTTCGTAAGAAATCAACTCTTACTATTTTGCATTAAGATAATCTTATATGTATGAGGACAAAAAAGAGTCCAAAAGAAAAATAGTTGTCAAATGTATTTTTAATGCAGAATATATGGCATGTAACACATGCATAGTAATGCAGTTAAGGAATACGCGATAATTGAATTACACTCAATATTTGTCTTGATGTTGATACAATGAAATAAAATCCTGTGTATTAAAATATAGTTCTGGCACCTTTTTGACGCCTGAAAATTGTGCTTCTTAGCGCAATCAGCCCTGTAGTCTTCTGTAGATAAAGAAAAACGTATAAGTAGGCCGAAGATAACGAAATTTGTAGAAGTAAGAAGTTAAGCAAATGAACTTACACTAAATATTGACGTTTAGAAAGATTGATATCATTTAAGTAGAAAAGAAAAAAAAAGTATCATCTTTTCAGAATAATTAAATAATTTTCTTTAATTAATTTTATAACATAATGTGTCTGTTTCTCTTGAGTGCTAAAGCTTTCCGTTAGCTTTTTTTTTTTTTTCCACAACTCTTCCCATTTTTCCCCATGGTTTTTTTTTTTTTAAGCGCAAAAACACATGAATAGTTTAATTCTATAACGTAAATTTTAATTAGAGTTGTTTTTCCAAATAATAATAATTTGTAATGATATTATTAAAAGATTTAAATAATTACGAAGTTTCGTAAATTGTTTGATTATGACAAGCAAGTAATAGTAAAACTAATTACCTTTTGCCATCTGTGGTCTCAATTCTTAGTAAAAGTGTCAATTGACAGCCACGCCTTCTAGTGGTTGCTTGAAAAGTGCAACTGCGAAGTGCTCTACCATCATTATAAGGTAGTTGTTAGTAGTCTCACAAAAATGACAAGCTAATTTTCAATTTAACTTTAGATATTGATTACATAAATAATGAAATGCTAATGTTCGTTCCCAATAAAATAGACACATTAACTCGCCAACAATGTAAAGTATCACATTTGTGCTTTCATCTAACAAGTTAAATACAAAATATTATTAGAAAATAATTGAAGACAATTTAAATAGATATGGTATAATATGCATATTAATTTATAAATATATTAACGTTTTTCTATCATCTATTTACTTTTAGAAAATCTTTATATAGGAAAATCTATATTTTAATAATTATTTGCCGGTATTAATCTTAATGTCAATTAAATCCATTAAATGATTTAATATATCCGCTAAAGATTTGCATCGACATTAAATAATGCAAAAGTTTGATAATATATATATAATGCTCTTGTTAACATCCATTAATATATATATATAGCTCATATATAAAATTGTCCTCTAAGTGCCTTACGGAGTATATCGTTGGACTTTATGAATTTAGATTAATAAAGAATAAATAGTAGGTTTGTTTATAAAGCTGAAAACATACAAATGAAGAAAGAGATAGTACAAATAAAAAATAGAAATATTAGGTAGAATGGAAGAATTAGTTATGTAATAAAGGATACTGCACTGTATAATGTATTGCAGTTATAAAGGGGCATACCCTGGAGCTTGATATCCATGGATCACAGCCCAGCTTTGGTATTTCCATTGCTTAACTTTTTATGAACTCAGAAGCAATGATAAACCATTTTTATAATTCAAAAAATATTGTAGTTTATTACAAAGGAAAGTTTAACAATATTAAAAATTAACTACAGCTTAACACTGCTTTTATCAGGCAAATCATATCCTGCCTGGTCAAAAGCTGTGGTAAGCTGTAATTATTTTGTAATTTGTCAATCTTTCCTTTGTACTAAAGGGCTCTGTATTGAATTACAAATTAATAAGAAAAGAATGAAGGTTTTTAGAGTTACAAACCATTCTATATTTTTTATAAATGTTAATTGCAGATATCTTAGCCTTATCTTTTCCATATATCAAAGCATCAGCCAGGAAGCAAACCCATGACAACTATCTGCGAGCAACTTGCTTGCTTGCAAGGCCGCTGCACTGACCTCTGAGCTACCAATGCTTGCCTTATCTTTCTGATGAAGAAATAGAGATATGCATTAGAAGTACAAAATTCTTATGATCAGATGCAAAGAATATTTTAAAACTGACATGGGAGATAAAAAATGCACACGTAAAAAATGATTTAAAGATCGAAATGCTTTGATAAATTTGGAAACAAAAACCAAATACAAGTGAGGAAGCAGACTTGTGATATTTGCAGATATTTAAAAAATTTGCTCTATGAATTCTCGTTTTGGGTGGAAAAAAGTTCAAAACAGAAATGAACATTAAAGATTCCAAATAAATTGCAGCAAAAAATAAATATTTCAAGACTGTAATGTGTTTAATAGATTCAACACAGGAAATGGCCATCTAACAGTTAGCTGTAAAATACAAAACTATTTATAAAAACTTAATCTTCATAATATCTCACTGAATTTAAGCTAGAATTTGCACATCATTTTAAAATATAAACAGACATTGATTACTTGCTCATATTTGAAGTGACTAAATAATATATATATATATAATGCATATTTTGCGGGCTCATCCGTGTTAAAAAATTTAAATATTGATATAGTGAGATGTTTCAACTTGATCACACAAGTCATCTACTGGGTGATAAAATGTAGAAAGACAGTTGTAGAGGCGCTACAATCACTGATGTGAAAAAAACGTTAAAGTTCCACCAATAGCAAAAATGTTAAATTAAGAATTTTTTTAAAAAAATATTTCCAAATAGGAGATAGTTTGCATGTATCATCTCACTTATTGATACAATCTGGCCTTTTAAGTATCTCAATGGCTTTGCACTGGTAGATTATCACACCTGGATGTGATCCTGGTACTAGAAAAATCAATTTTATGACCTGAATCTATAGTATGGAGTGAGAGTGCTGATGATGATGAGTGTTGTTTAACTGCACTGGCATGCTCATCTCTCCTAACACTGATGTGATGATTACTCATATCTATGTAAGAAGCTTTACAATTTTTACATGAGATTTGATAAACACCATGAGATTCAAGAGGGATTGAATCCTTAGGCTTGGTTATTATATTGCCGATCTTTTGATGAGTAGAAAATGTTGTATTTATATTATAGTGTTTTAATATATGTCCAATACTGTCTGTAGTTCCTTTTACATCTGGAACACAAATCCTAATAGCTGATTTATCATCTTTTTTCCTATTTTGTCCATTTTGGGCTTGAAATAAGGCTGTTTTAATAAATTTATAATTATAACTATTTGCTAATAAAACACTATTAATATGATTTATTTATTCTTTCAGATGTGACTTATGTGATTAATCGCTCTATTTAAAAAAGTTTTGGCTACAGAAATTATCTGAGTTGGGTGATGATGAGAATGGAAATGTAAATATCTGTCCGTGTGTGTATTCTTTCTGTAAATCGAAAAAGATAAACTATTTGGTGTTCTGATGACTAGAACATCAAGAAAAGAGAGTTTTCCATCAGACTCTGTCTCCATTGTAAATTTAATATGAGGATGCATATTATTTAAATGTAAGAAAAAATCATATAATTTATTTTTTCCATGTTGCCATATGCCAAAAGTGTCATCTATGTATCTGAGCTAAATGAGAGGTTTTAAAGATGATGATTCTAAAGCACAAGTTTCTATATTTTTTATGAATAAATCAAATATTACTCATGAGATAGGTGAGCCCATAGGAGTACCAAAAACTTGTCTGTAATGCTGTCCATTGTATACAAAATATATGTTCAAAAGACAATGTTTAATCTAAGCAATAATATGTTTTGGTAAATTGCAACGTTGTGAAATTATATTTAAAACTTCATCAATTGGAATGTTTGTAAACAAAGACACGACATCAAAACTGACCAGAATGTCATTAGCATTAATTTTTAAATTTTTTAAAACAGAAATAAAATGAAAAGTTTTGAATGTATGATTTAATAGATGGGATTGTAGGTTTAATGAAATCCGATAAATATCTAGCTAAAATATGAGTTGGAGATCCTATTGCTCTTACTATTGGACGAATCTTGTTTGTTAAATTTTGGAAGTCCATAAAGAGGGATTATTTTATTTTTTATCTCTGTTTCAATAGGTGATTTATTAATAATTGCTTTTGTTGTTTTTTCCAAATACGTAGTATGATCTCTTTTTGATAGTTTATAAGTTTTATCGTTAAACAAATCTAAAATTTTATTATGGTAAATGTTACGATCCATAACTACAGTAGCATTACCTTTATCAGCTGGAAGTACAACAATTGATTTATCTGATTTTATATTATTTAATGCTTATCTTTCTTTCTTTGAAATATCATTTTTAGGAAGCTTAACTTTTTTAAAAATATTGCAAATCTCGGCTCTAGCCAAATCAGCCGATGAAGAATCTATTTTATCGAGAGCTGATTCAACATTACAAACAATTTTCTCACAAGGTATCCGGGAAGGCGTTAAAGCAAAATTAAAACCTTTTTCTAAAACCGAAACTTCATCTGTAGAGAGGGCTTTCTTAGATAAATTATAAATGTTTTTTTTTTGATTTGGATACGTAATGTTTGGTGATTGTGTTCTAATTAGCATTTGTATTTTTTTCTTTTGCTTTGCTGTTACAAATTCCGAATCTTTAATCGATCTAAAATTTGCAATACGATAAAAACTAGTCCACAGTAAAGGATGCATTTTATTACTAAGGAATAAAATCTAGCAATACTTTGTCAATTTATATATATAACTGATATTCTATAAAAGTCAGCTACACTGAAATAAAGAAAACAGAACTATATAGTAATAAGAAACAAGAAATAAATTAGCTATACAATTACAAACATCCCTCAAAAAGTATAGCAATGTGTTTTAAATGAAGAAGTATAACATATCTTTAAATCTATGAAGAATAGAAAAGTGTCAGGAAATGGTGGAATTATTATAGATATCTTACATATTAGAGATATCTGCCTATCCCTTGCATATGTATTTAATGGATTATGTCCTGTACATGTGGGGTCAGATTGACCTTAGGTCAACATAGGTGTGACAATAATCTCGGCCTCAGGGTGGCCTTTGAGCATTCCATCATCAGATTTTCAATTGGATGGACGGTTGAAGAGTTGTAGTGTGGAGTGGATTGAAGCCTGTCCATTAAAGTAGGAGGATTTGCTATCTTAATATATATCTGAGCACTTGTAGCATATATGTGTAGAGATGGTAATCTGGACCAACTGATGATTGCTGGTTTAGCATGAAATACGTATATTGGTGATTATTTATCTTTTTAACATATGTGTGTTCAGGTGCATCAGTGTTATGAGATAGTGTGGAGAGTGGTGGGTCATGTGAAAGTCTGTGCTCATACCCTGTCTATTAGATATCTTTAAATAAAAAACAGTTCACGAAAAAAAATGTTGGTAAAGTTATGCAGTAAGTAATAAAGGTGTACCAGATAATTGGAAAAATGCAGTAGCTATAGTGGTTTAAAAAAATATCCTAGATATTACAAACTTATCAGTCTTTTATAGTTTCTATACAAAATATTTTTCTAAAACCATTCATCTCAACTCCTCTGCTTTCAAGAAAACTAAAAGAATAAGTTGAATTTAAAATCAGTGATAAAATGGTAAATCATATCCAAGTATTAAAAAAAAGTATAGAAAAAATTAATGAATGTGAATTGCCATTATGCTTTGGATTTGTAAATTATAAAAAAAAAAAAACATTTGAGTCTGTAATCATTTCTGACAGATTAAAGTTTTAGAATATCAAAACATAGATCTAGAATAATTAAATATTGAAAAACACATCAAAATACAAAGCAGTGATTTTGAATACATGCTAAATTAAGAAAATTAAATTAATTATGGTGTAAACAGTGATTTCATATTTTGTTGGCAGTTTTATGGAAATGAAAACCTAAGTAAATGAAAGAGGAATTGTTTAAATTATCTAGATTTTGCAAATAACTAGTTAGTTGGTTTTGCAAATTTTGCTATAAAGCTTCAGAAAATATTACAAGACTATCAGATGAAAGTAAAAAGACTGAATTAAAAATAAATGTTAGATAGACTAAAATAATATCCAGTAGATTTTACACACACACACACACAAAGTGAAAACAATGAATTAGAAAGCTTAACAATTATAAATATCTTGTTTAGATTATTGATACAAATAGAAACATAATGAATGAAATTAATCATAAAATTATCTTGAAAGGAGTACTTTTAGTAGAAATAACTTAATATTAAAAGAAAATATGTCTATATGATTTTAAAAAGTTTTTAATTGGCGTATTTTACTAATGCTTACTTAAGGATCTGAAATTTGGACAGTTTTAATATAAAAAAAGTCTATCAAAAATTACAGACAAAGTAGCTAAGCATGGAAGAATATGAGAGAAGTAAGAAAAGAGGTTCTAAAGCAAAGTACATGGGTTAAAAAACACATACATACCCTTGAAATCATTGAAAAATTGAGAGGCAATAAATGTTGCTAGAAAATGATGACAATAAATAAATAGCTAAAGTTTTAAATTCAACCCTAAAAGATTATAAAATATATAAAAAAAAACATTGCAGATGGATTGATGAGATAAAAATGTTTGCTGAAGTGATGTAGGAAAAAAAAAGCTATGAAGTGGAAAACTTGATTAAATACGTAGAAATATGTATCTTGTAGAGGATTCATAATGGTTGAAATGATGATGTGGTTGTAGTGGTGATAAAAATTATTTGAAAAGAAATATAAGTTATATATATTTAAAAATAATCAAATTATTGATATCAAGTAGCTGAAGCATTGGTGTCTAATACTGGAGGATTAATTAATGTTTCATGATCAACAGTTTAAAAGATACAATAGCATTTATTTATTTAATTCTTCTACAAATTACTGAGATTTTATGAAGAATTGTAGCCAATAAAATATAAAACTATATAAAATACATTCCTACAGAAGCTAACACACTTTAGAAAATGTAATATCTACAAAGCCAATCCATCGTGAAGTATATATAAAAAAAGTCATTAATTTTTTTATGTAAATGCAATATGGAAGTAGTAATGTTTCTTTTTATTGTTTCAAAAAGCAAATTTCACATATATATATAATATGTTGTCACAATTTATATTTACTTATAGGTGTATGCAGTTCTCATAAACATAAATATACCATGTTTACATGAAAATAAGATTGGATCTTATATTAATTTTGCTCCAAAAGATAGCATAGGGCTTATTTTCAGGGCATGTCTTATTTTTTCATGCAGAAAAATATATATTTATTCATGTACAAAAATATACATTTATTTAAACACTTATTCTTTTTACAGAAAGATGTAAATGTTATCTCAGAATGCCCACACAATTTCATTGTACTTGTGCCAGAATAGCTCTTTCTTTTTGCACTCATCATCTCTGGTGATCAGAATATTATTCTATTTAAATGTACCATTAAATCACCAGTTAAATGAATACTTTCAAGACAGGAGTGGTAACAAAAATGATTATAATTAAGAATGATTTATCCAAATAAAAGCAACAAAAACTGCAAGAACAAAAATTCAGAAAATGTTTCTGTATTTTACATGTGTGCTTTAAAAATGTCCATTAAATGCTCACATTGAAAACATTTTTCGAATTACTTATAATAGCTCTGTTTAGGCATTCTTTTTAAAAACTTTTCTTTAGGAGAAAAATTGATGATTTAACTTAAGCTAAACTTTGATTGGCTGCAGAAAGGAGTTTGCTATTAACTGAAAGGAGACCCTTTGATTCCTCTTGAAGGCCTTAAAGGAACCGAGCAGGGCAAATTCCTAATGTCCACTCCATACGTTCTTGTCGTTGCAGCTGTTATTACTATATGTTTATTCATATAGTATATGAACATGGATGGGCTGCTCACCAACACGCATTAGCCAGCGTGGTGAGTTTATTGGCTTTTTACCTCTGAGTTTAAGATCAAGAAACACCATGGTCTTTCTTCTCAGTGCCTGATAAGGCAGAATGAATGTTTGTGTAAATAATAAAGATTTTTCCCAATTATACAATTATGACAGACAAAAATAAAGCATGGCCCTTAATCCCAGGAGGCTGTAAAGTCACCAACCAAGGCAGCGGTTGGTGGCCGAAGGCGGAGGATGCTAAGAATATCCTGGAGGCGGACCCAGGCTGCCATTTGATGACGACTTTTTATTTAGGTACTTACAACTGCAGATCACTTTCAAGTGAAGGAAGATTGCAAGAATTAGAAGAAGAACTCTCTTATATTAAATGGGATATTATTGGACTTTGTGAAGTTAGAAGAAAAGGTGAAGAGACAATTGATTTAAAAAGTGGACATATGCTCTATTATAAAGGCACAAATATTGGAAATACAAGTGGAGTAGGATTCATTATAAATAAAAAGTGGAAGAACAATATTGTGGAGATTGATGGTGTATCAGACAGAGTGGCAAGATTAGTTATACAACTTAATAGCAGATATCAAATGCAGATAATTCAGGTTTATGCCCCAACAAGTTCTCACAGTGATGAAGTAGTAGAAGATTTTTATATGGATGTACAAAAGGCTTTTGATCAGAGTAAACAACATTTTAAAATTGTTATGGGAGATTTTAATGCTAGAATTGGTAAACAAATGAAAGATGAAAGTGTTGTAGGTAATTTTGGTTATGGTAATAGAAATGAGAGAGGACATAGACTTGTGGAGTTTGCAGAGAAGGAAAAACTTTATATTATGAATTCTTTTTTTGAGAAAAATGTTAGAAGGAAATGGACATGGAAGCATCCAAATGAAGGTACAGCAGAATTGGATTATATTTTGACTAACAGGAAATACATATTTCAAGATTGTAATGTTCTTAATAAATTTAACACAGGAAGTGATCATCGATTAGTAAGGGGTAAGATACATGTTAATGTAAAACTAGAGAGACAAAAATTATTACGAAAAACTATATTTACAGTTGATATTCCTAATCTTCAGAAACATTCTAATGAATTTAAATTAGAACTTACAAATCGGTTTATAAGTATTAGTAGATTTTGAACATGATTCAGATTTGAATGAAATTAATATGAAAATAACTGATACACTTGTAAAAACTGCAACAAAGATAGCTGGTAGAAAAAAGCAGCAATTGACTAATAAAATTTCTACTGAGACTAAAGAACTTATGAAGAAAGAAGGAATATGAAGATATGCAAGAATGATGCATTAAAAAGAATTGAATATCTCGAATTTTGTAAAATGATGCGGAAAAGAGTTGAAAATGATATAAGAAAGTATAACTGTGAACTAGCAAGAAAAGCTGTAGAAGAAAATAAAAGTCTTAAGAATGTAAAACAACATTTTGGTATTGGTAGGAAATTTATATCTGCAATAAGGAAAAAAGATGGAATTATTACTAAAAAGAGGGATGACATTATGAAATTGGTAGAAGATTTTTATCAAGAATTATATAGTAATAAAGAACAAGTACCTCCTATATCTATTACATCTTCTGAATTGCCCAGAATTTTAAATGAAGAAGTGAGAAATGCAATTAAATGTATGAAAAAAGGAAAGGCTCCAGGTAATGATGGAATTATAATTGATATATTAAAAAAAGCAGGTGAAGAAACAGAAAAAATATTAGCAAAGTTATATACCAAATGTCTAAATGATAAAGATGTACCGGATGATTGGAAGAATGCAGTAATAATATTAATATTTAAAAAAGGTGATAAAGAAGATATTAGATTACAGACCTATCAGCCTTTTATCAGTTTTATATAAAATTTTTACCAAGATATTTACAACTCGTCTACAGAGAACCTTGGATTTTCACCAACCAAGAGAACAAGCTGGATTTAAAAGTGGTTTTAGTACAGTAGATCATATTCAAGTATTGAGAGAAGTTATAGAAAGGACAAATGAATATGAGTTGTCATTGTGTTTTGGATTTGTAGATTATGAAAAGGCATTTGATTCTATAAACATTTCTTCAGTGATTAAAGCATTGGATCATCAAGGTATAGATCCAGGATATTGTCATATTTTAAAGAATATTTATAAAAATGCAACAGCAACAATTAGATTACATAATGATACTGGGAAAGTCAACATTGAGAAAGGTGTAAGACAAGGTGACTCCATATCTCCAAAACTTTTTACAGCAGTGCTGCAAGAAGTATTTTGTGGATTAAAATGGGAAACTAAAGGAGTGAAAGTAAATGGAGATTATTTAAGTCATTTAGATTTCGCAGATGATGTAGTTGTTTTTGCAAATAATGCTTCCGAGCTGCAGGAAATGTTGCAGGAGTTATCAGATGAAAGTAGGAAAGTAGGACTAAAGATAAATGTTAAAAAGACTAAAGTAATGTTTAATCGATTTGCTCAAAATATGAAAATAAAGATTGATTATGATGAATTAGAAGAAGTTAAGAGTTACAAATACCTTGGTCAGATTATTAATACAGATGGAAACATAATAGAGAAAATTAATCATAGAATTAAACTTGGTTGGAGTGCTTTTGGTAGAAATAACTTGATATTAAAAGGAAATATGCCTATGTGTTTGAAAAGAAAGGTTTTTAACAAATGTGTTTTACCAGTTCTTACTTATGGATCTGAGACTTGGACACTTAATAGAAGATCAATACAGAGACTTCAGACCACTCAAAGGAGTATGGAGAGATGTATGTTGGGAGTAACAAGAAGAGATCGAAAACGCAATGTATGGGTAAGAGAACAAACAGGTGTTACTGACCTCATTGAAAAAATTAAAAGATTGAAGTGGAGTTGGGCTGGACATATTGCTAGAAGAGATGATAATAGATGGACAATTGAAATTTTAAACTGGATTCCAAGAAATTGTAAAAGACCCAGAAGGAGACCACATGTAAGATGGATGGATGAAATAAGAAAATGTGTAGGGGTGATGTGGAGAAGAGAAGCTAAAGATCGGAGAAGATGGATTAAACTTGGAGAGACCTTCATCCTGCAGTGGATTGATCATGGTTGATAATGATGATGATGATGAAACTTTGATTATTAAAATCACTTCTGTTATTTTAATAATTTTTTAGGAAGATAAAAAAAATGTTTAAGAAACCAACCAATTTTTTCTTTTATCTTGAATATTTAAATGCTACCATGATTCTAATTCTAAATCTAAGTAAAGGACCTAAAAATATATAAATGAAATTATAAATTGTCTGATATACTGATTTGTGGTAAACTTTCTCTATACAGGTAGAATTATGTTTATCAAAAATGATTGATAGAAAAATACAAAAGAACCATATAATTTATAATATCATTTATTTAAAGCATTAATATCAATAATATTGTTTATTTATACAGTAATCACTTTATAAGTGAATATTCACCATGTGTTTAAGCAGGTTGATAATCTTGACTAGGGCTAATGTTTGGGAACTGTTAATACTCTTGCATATTTATTTTACAGGTATATTACTAAAGGATGCAATAAAACAAAATTGATATTTTAAAAATTGTCACATTGGTTTTAAAAAAAAAAACTCTTTAAAAATCACAAAATGTTTACCTATAATAGTTTAAAAAGCCTACATTATAGTGATTATTATATTTTTCTTTTGTGCTTGCAACATGAATTTGAATCCAAAAATGATTTAAAATTTTTTCAGAAAACTGATTCATATAACCATATAATCTAGCTAGTCTTCTAATTATTAGTTAATTCATGGATATAAAGCTATTTTTAGCTAAATGGATAAAATAAATGATGGAGGATCATATACTGTTGTTAACTGGGTATGGCTAGGCCTGGTGAGTAATAACTGTTTTTGCTAATCCTCTGTTAAAAAAAAAATTGGAAAAGTCTTTGTCTTGCAGTCAGTTATTGAAACAGTAAGATTTGTATTCGAATCTTAAGTTTCACCTTTTTCTGTCGTCTCTCACTGACCGGTCTATCCCGCCCAAATTTAAACTTTTTGGTATCGAATTGTGTGTGTAGCAATATTAAAAATGTATAAATATATGTAGAATTCAGCATAAACACGCACACATTTCGATCTCAAATTAAAGGCAATAAATAGGGATAAAATAATATAATTTAGATTTCTTTTAGTTATATAATTTTGTATAATTTTAATGATTTATTTTGGATTATAAAGTTCGTATTTATTGCTTTGTTTAAATTTCATTTAATAATAATTCTAAAAAATCTGATGTAATATTTAATTAAAAGTTAAAATAATCTTATGTTCCCTTGTTGTCTTTGAAATTTAAAAACATTGGTCAGTGATAGATAATAGATTAATTAAAGAAAAATTCCCCAAAATATAATTAGTAAATGTAAAATGTAAACAATAGAACGGCAGCTTTCTTTAATTAAAAACCAACAAAATGCATTGATTATCCTCAGGGCAGATTAAGTAGAACCTAAAAATACCTTAACAAAAATGTGAAGATCAAGATAAAAAAGAGGCCATCTTAGACTTGCTGGAGACTTTCACTTAAACTTTAGCTTTGCTCTCGATCACTGAGAATCTCCAAAAATTATAAAAATAATTTGTTCCTGCCAAGGTATGACCGAGTAAAGCACCTAGATTATTCTCCATTGGGAGATGGCCTATCGGATGCCGAACTTTCCATTGCCCATCATAAATTCACCATGAAGATCTGCTGCCTGAAATGAATGAGAAAGCTGCTGCTGCCGTGAAATTAAATGAAATATCTAAATACAAGAAAAACTTGCCACTCGTAAACTTTTGCTGCTACACTAATGGAATCAGAAAACTTCTTAAAAACCAGGTACCTATCTGTGTTCAAACTCTAGAGTACTCTAATAATATGCTATAGCTCTTCTTCATACTACTTAGCTAAATTATAAAATGTAAAACTACCATATGTATAACTAAAACTGAATAATTAACTTAATGTGTAAATTTCTCTAATAATCTAGCTTACCTCCTTCTATCTTGGGTGCATATTTCTCAAATCTACATTTTATCTATATTTATTATTTAATTATTGCATGCTCACAATTGTCTCTATTTTCAAAGTTTAAATCTATGATCATTTGAAACAGTGAATGCATGTCACATTTTCATTAATATGTACTTCGTCGGGCCGAGGCAGAGACCAGCCCGCCATTCTTATAAACCATAACTAACTTAACTTTCATCTAAATCGACACGCATTCAGTGCATCACTTATTGTAATGCAGGGTCTATTACTTCGCAAATGGCTGACGTATTAGTTATAATAATTCCCAATTTATATAGGTTTTGTATTTATTAAATCATCATGAATAATTCCAGAAAATTACATTTCTTTGAGAGTCTCCAGCATTCTTTAGTAAATGTTGATAATGTAGGGCTGAATTAGAAATCTATTTAAATCTTATCATAATCATTTGTACTTATACATGTGTTACGTTTTAAAGATGTGATGACCCATCCCGCCATGAAATTTCCAGATTCTTCAGGGTTGAAATTAACCCCAGTCGTCCTACACAAGCGGGCGTAATGGGTGTTCCCATAGGACTTGACAATGTCATGCAGCCAGCCGGAAAAACTGCGACACGGACCACTTGTCCCTGGTTATGCTTATGTAACACCTTACTTCGTCGGGCCGAGGCAGAGACCAGCCCGACATTCTTATAAACCCATTTGCAGCATTTCAGTTTCAATATACTGCCATTCCATATCGCCTTCTAAAGCGTACCATGTGTTTCTTTACTTAATTTTATTATTCTATATATCACTCCGCCTCTGCATTATCTTCGTAATTCACTCTCAAATAAATGTTGGCCCTTAGTTATAAATAAATATTTTAATTAAATAAATATATGTCTGCCATTACTCTTATAATCCATACTTTAGACTCTTGCATTGCAAAGGTATAAATCCCTCCAGGCATGCATTAGAAATACTTACTTGAGAATTTTAGGTAGCTAGATTACGCTTTCAAATAAATGAATTCCTTTTGTAAACAAATAAATAAATGTATTCTTTAAAATATAATCATGTCGCAAATCCTGCTACAGAAGCTGTTAGTCCATAAAATATTATTAGTCAATGATTTTATTAAAATGTATTAATAAATAATTTTAAACTATACATCTGCAGTTATGTTTCACTTATTCAATACCCATTCTATATATTTCCTCGATTATGTAAATATGAATGTTTAATTAATATTAGTTTGATTTTTGGCTAACTCGAGAATAAAATCATGAGTCTCTTGCATATCCCTGACCACCATGCCTAAGGAAATATTTACTAATGTTGCATCAGATGCGTTGTTTCGTGGATTGTATTGTGGAACCGATAAACTATGTTCGAACTCAGTACCATGGGTGGCTTCGCTACTCGATGGTGCTGCTGTTCTGTATGGTGGTCGAATTCTGCACTATGTTTACGAGTCACATGTTTTCTGACTGTTACATTATTTAAAGACTGTTTACTTTTTATCCATATAATATTATGCCTCACTTTATAATGTAATGCTCAGTATGGTTTATGATATTGCTTTAAACACAAGTTAGCTCGAATTAGAATGTATTCATGATATGGAAAGTAATAATAGATTTACAGCTAATGATGATCATGTATTCCTTTTATATATTAATAATTCACTATTGCCTTGATTATTGCACTTATTATTATTCAGCATCACATGATCACTATTTCTTATGCTTGCACATAACTGTTATTAAAACAGGCAAAACTTTCCATACAGTAATGTCATTCAGTGCCATCCAGAGTAATCAATGGATGAAAGAAGGCTTGTGCATAGGTATTAAGCTTATATTGAAAATGTTATTGTGTTTTCAATTTTATTCTCATAGTTTTGTAGTTAAATAGGGTTAAAAGGTGGCTGCTGGAAGGTTGCATTAGATCCTAAGATCTAGCTGCAGTGCTATCAGATCCAAGGCTCCTCATTGATGAAGGCCACAAGCCAAAACTAATTTGGGGATATTGGATGAGTAGGTACTAGAGTGGGATTTTATGCACAAGCCTTCTGACATTCATTGATTACTCTGACTGGCACTGAGTGGCACTACTGCATGGAGAGTTTTGCCTGTTTATTATTCAGCATATTATTACAAAATAAAAGTTATATTGTTACAGTTCAAGAATAAGTTTAAAAATGGAAGATAATTTTATTTAACCAGAGTCATTAATTAATGTATTTTCGAGCACTAGACTTGCGAGCGCCAGAATTGATCCTCCCCATCCCAAGTCATACACTTCACCAACTACGCCAAACTGGGCAGGGGTCCTCAGATGTATAAACGTAAAATAGTCTTTAAATAATCATTGCAATGCACCTGTCCAAAAGGTCTCGAAAATAAGAGGTCATTATTCATCAGGCTCGGCAAACAATGAATGGCGAAAGTTTTAATGTTTCTCATTCCTTGATTTATTATATAATTAAGAATAACTAGATATCCATTTATTACTAACTAGGTTGGTTTGAATTTCAAATTATATCACGAAATCATTCTTTTGATATATATATTTTTTACAAAAACTAAAATCTTTATTACATAACGTGATTAATAAGTAAATATTTTTTAACTATGTGTAGTTAATGATTTCCTTCCGTAATTTAATTTCTTCGGTAAATATAATTAAGGCAAAAGCGTGAATTGATAAACTTAGTAGTGTTTAATAAAAACGGAAATAGATTTTCCCGTAATAAGTAATTAAACATACGTAACTTAAATTTAATTAAAATATATATTAATTGTTAACACTTTCTTTTGATAATGCGGTTCGTATTGTATTACTTTGTGAAAAATCTGTAAACAGCTTTTGACCACAACAGGTTGCCTTATGATTGCTATGGCAACATTTGTCATTAATTACTATTCAAGATAAGTTTTTAATTATGAAAAATATATACAGTCATCAAGTGAGCCTCTACAATCTTATTAAGTAAATATATTCCCACTCCAGTTAAGGAAATAAAAAAATAATCGGGCCGAAAGCTTTATTGCTTTCTATGATAATAAAGACGCATAATGGCATAAGATAGCGCTTTCTGATGGTAGAGTTGTCAATTAATGCAGGTAAAATAAAATAACTCATACAATTTATAAATGTGAGTTTATAATTATGACATTTTTAAATAAAACAGTAATATTTGATTTAACCATATTAATTATTAAATCGAAATAATTCACTTATTAACTTATTAATACAGTTTATTTTATAACAGTTTGCTAATTTAAAGTATAAAATTATCTGATAATTATTTTAAATAATCTAATACATTTTTTTAAAAAAAGAAATATATGACTGAAATCTTATACATATAAAAAATATGGTTAAGTTAATGCAGTTTCAGTTAATAAATGGTGTTGATCAATGTGCCTTATATATAGATTTAAAAAAAAATTAAAATTGTATCTCATATACTCTTTTATCAAGAAAATTGATTCTTATGATAATACCATTCTACAATTCTATTCTGAAAGATTAATGTAATCATTTACAAATTACTATAATTAATATTTTCCAATTAGACATAGATTTGCTTCTTAGAAAATGGTGTTTCTGTTTTTTAAAAGATCAAACGTTTAGAAACCTTCTTAATCAAATAAATAAATAAATAAGCCCATCTATTTTCATTCATCCATTATAATCTTCCTTCTAATTTTTTACTATTATCATTTTAGTAATATATATATTTTTTTCTTTCTCAATTTTTTCCAGTACTCTTTTATCTATTTATTCCCCTAATACATAAAAAAGTAAAAAAAATATTCTTCAATTCTTGTAATATTTATGTTCCTCATTATCTTGCATTACAAAAATAGATGTTTTAGATTCTTTCTACATAAAGTACATCTAGTTTTGTATTTTCTTTTTATATTCTAAAACTTTCAAATATTTTTCTTGTTCATGCTCTTTTTCCACAATTATTCATTAATCATTGGTGCGTGTGTTTTTTTTTATTAACTTCTTACTTTCTTTGACCACTTGTGTCATAATTTTGAACTTAAAATATATTTTCTACCCATATAACTTATTTTTTATATTATATAAAATTAAACGCGTGTGAAGCGCTTGAAAGAGAAGCTATAGAGAGTGCAAAAAATATAATTTATAAATCATGTTATCGGCATTTAATAAAAATAAAATTAAAGTAAAATATACCGTTTGAACAAGATAACACTTGCTCTCAACTGGGTGAAAAAACATGATTTACAAAACAACTTTTGCCATGAAGAACATTCATTTCAATATATATATATTTAAATACAGGTATCTATATTTTTCTTTTATGCTTGCAACTTGAGTTTGAATCCATGAAGCTCAAAAAGTCTAGGTTCAAATCCCCTATAATTATGTATGTACATATATATAGAGAGATAATTGTTAACTTTATATATTGTAAAAATCTAACTGTTTCTCATGATTCGTTATTTTTTCACATTGTTCAATTACCTATTACTTTTACTAATCTATTTTCTTTAACATATTGAAATCTAATTGGAGTTAATTTTCCTCCTTAAAAGAAAGTTTACCCATTTACTTCTAAATATCTTCATTTACTGTTTACAATTCATCATTCAATGCATATCAATTTATCTTTTTAAAAATTCTAATTAAAAATTTCTGAGTCCCCCTGTGACATGCTTAAATGTTAAATCAGTTATTTTTATTCATTCCAAACTACTCATCATTCACAAATGATCAGTTACCATCATTGTTTTCCAAATTATTCTTTTTGCTACTTATTTTTTAGTAAGAAATATACCATATTTAAATTAATCTCTGTTGTTTTTTTTTTTTTGCTACTTTAATTTTCAGATGATTATATAATTTATTTCCTTACATAACAACATATTTGAATAGCTCTATTTTTTTAGGACATTCTTCAGTCTATCTTCTACATTACTGTTAATGCCTTAGACTGTTTGATTTCTACTCTAATAACATATTCTTTTTATATTTTTTTAAAAAAATCCATATTATCTGAAAAAAAAAAGTCTTATGTAAGAATCAAACCAAAGAAGTGTTTTTTATTTAGCTAAATATAAAATTCTTGTTATAAGTTTTGTATTAGCCAATAAATAAGAAATAAATAAATAATAATAAAATACAGAGATAGAAGATGACGGCTTTGTTATTTTTCATAATTCAAAAATTAGAACTAATTAAGGTGTAGCAGATGTTAATTATTTTATTTGAAAATATGAAAGATGCTATCAAACTTTTATTGTTGATAAACACATAAAATTAAGTAATATAAAATAACAATTCATGTCAATTGTTAATACAGAGTTTAATATAAATAAATAAAATAATAACATCTTGTGCTATGAATTTCTGGCCAATACAATAAAATATTAATTCATCACCTAGGAGAAAATAAAATTTTTTACACTAAGGACTCGTTGACACGAATTGTTATTTTATATTATATTTATATTATATACAAAAGTATTATTTATTTATAAAATTAAGTTAAAAAATAAATTAATTTACTAGCTTGCCTCTATACATATTTGTATATATGCAGATTGAGTGCAAAAGAAAAATTAACAAATTTAGAAAGTATATATTCATATTTTTCATGTAGTGAAATGAAAGCAAAAAACATGTGTTTATAAATATGTATGGAAAAAATAAAAAATATATAAACTAATTTTAAAAATATATAAATAAAATAGTTTTTGGGTTAAAACGTGCGTTAGTTTTGATTAATTCCCAACATTTCGGCACAATAGCATTCACCATTGTTAAGGTTAACTTTTCAAAAAAAAAAAAAATAGTTCGATCTCAAACAGTAATGAGATTGAGTTTTGAGGTAAAGAATGAGACTGAGGATGAAATAGTGAATATTCAGATTATGTGGGGTTAACAAAATGTTTATTTTCTTCCGTTTCACCATTAATTGATTTCAAATTTATATTAAAAGAAAGATATAAAATAAGTGGTCTCCATAAGGCTGGAATACGGTTACGCTTTATCAGATCTATTTAAACCAGTTAATCCTTTTAATATTTCAATTGACTCCCTCATGATTCTCAAATCATACTTTTCTAAATTAGCAAGTATTTTAGCATTATCAAATCAGGTTTGTGTCCAATTTCTAAAAAATGTGAAATAACTGAAACACAGGCTTATTATGTTCCTGTGTCTATATATATGAGCACAGACTTTCACATGTACCACCACTCTCTATCTCATAACATTGATACACTTGAACACATATATGTTGAAAAGATAAATAATCACCAATATATGTATTTCATGTTAAACCAGTAATCATCAGTTGGTCCAGATTATCATCTCTACACATATTAAAAAAATGTGAAGTAAAAGCTGATGTGTTTAACTTCTGATTAACCTCATTTTTATGTTCATTAATTCTGACATTAATTCATCTATTGGACTAATCTACATAGCTTTTCAAGCACTATAAACATGGAATTTCATGAACCCCCTAGTATTCCAAAGCTACTCTGTCTTTATGGTTTATGGAAAAAATTGCCCTTTTTTTTTGCTAGTTAAAAAAATTAGTCTTTATGTTAAAATTAGGTATTCTACTGATTTTATCAGTGGCACCTTTAATATAAGATAAAACCACTCTATCACTAGTTATGGTATCAGTTTTATCTTCTTTCTTCTTTTTAGTATCAATGCTATGTATCACCTCACCTATGAGTACTTTTGGAATACCAGGCAGTTTAAGAACTTCATGTTTATAGTGCTCAAAAACCTATGTAGGTCAGTCTAATAGATGAATTAATGTCAAAATTAATGAACATAAAAATGATGTTAATCAGAAATACATCAGCTTTTACTTCATAGTTTTTAAAAATTGGTCACAAACCTGATTTTGATAATACTAAAATACTTGCTAATTTTGAAAAGTATAATTTGAGAACCATGATGGAGTAGATTGAAATATTTAAAAGATCAATAGGCTGATGAAGCACAATGTATTGCAACCTTATGGAGACCACTTATTTTATCTCTTTATTCTAATATAAATTTTAAATCAATTAATGGTGAAACTGAAGAAAATAAACATTTTGTTAATTTACATATTCTGAATGCTCAACAACTTCATGCTCAATCTTATTACTATTTGAGATCTAATTTTTTTTATTTTTGAAAAGTTAACCTTAACAATGGGGAATGCTATTTTGTTAAAATCTTGGGAATTAATCAAAACTAACCATGAAAACATTATATATATATATTAAAAATCAAATACAATTTCTTAGCCTACATAGCTGTTTTAATATTTCAACCATAGGCTGATTTTATATAATGTTAACTATGTATGACTTGCTTTATTGAGTATTTGAAATACAGGCATTCTTATACCTGGAACTTAATTGTAAATATAGGGGATTTGAACTCAGAATTTTAAGAAATCTTCAACTCTATCTCATACTACTGATACACATGACCACACACATGTAGAAAAGATAAGTAATCACAAATATATGTATTTTGTGCAATTGGTCCAGATTATCATCTCCCACACATATATAATCAGTGTGCAGTTTATATTAAGATAGCAAATCTTTATACTTTAATGGACAGACATCAATCTACTCCAACCTTCAACTCTTCAGCCATCCATACCATTGAAAATCTGATGATAGAATGCCCAAATCCCATGCTGATGCCAATAATCTGGACCAACTGATGGGATCTGGTTCAGCATGAAATACATATTTTGGTAATTATTTATCTTTTTTATATGTGTGTGTGGTCAGATGTATCAACAGTATGAGATAGAGTTGAAGGTTTCTTAAAAGTCTGAGTTCAAATCCTCTATATTTATTGATTATTATAATTTTACCTATAAGCCTTTGGTGATGCTGGACTATTAATATATGGTAGATCTGAATTTGTTTCATTTCCATATAGCTATTTGAGTTAGATAGCTGAAGTTAAAGCCTTTTTCCATCTGAAAATTTCAGAGTTTCTCAGTAATTACTTATTAAATAATTGCTGGGATTGAGTTGATATTTTAGATCTAGTGTCTGAATGTTTCAGATAGAGATTTTAAATATTTTCTTTTACCGCACTTATTAATAAGAGCTTATTTGAGCTGTTGGTGTGCTCTCTATATTGCATTTTTGTAAATACACGCTTTTTATAAAGTAATGACATGCTGCATATGACTTGCTTTATTGATCAGTATAAGTAAACACATATATATCTGATAAAATTTATATGAAAATATAATTAATTACATTTACATCTATTTGTATGTGACATTTTTTATAATAAGAAGTGACCAATTCTTGAATGTTTATATAACATCTTGCTTTATTTTATAAGAGCTGATCAAATTTCTGAATTGCATTTAATTGCATTAAAACCATGATCAGTGAAGATTTTTTAAAAATTATATTTTAATATCTTTTAGATTTTATTATTTTGTATTTTTTCTGCAATAGGATATTACATATAATTGAACTATCACAGTTTTATGATTATATAATTATGAAATATCTCTATGAATTCTAACCATTTCTATATAAAAATAAACTTTATAATGGAATTGTTTGTGCATCTAGATTCTGTACTTAAGCCTGAATTTAAACATGAAAATTTCCTTGGTTCACTGAAAGATTTTAAGAAAAATCTGATTTTTTTTTTTCAAATATCTTCCCAATAAGTTAACCTATTTCACTGTCTAATTGATAGCCAGTAAATTAGAGGTGGCATTAATTAGAGTGTAAAAAAAATCATAAAAGTCTTCAACTGAAATATACTACAGAGACTTACTTATCTATCTTAAATCTGACAATGCAATTTGTTTACTTACAGCAAAAGAAGTCTGAATAATAAGTACCATTTATCAAATTTAAGTTTTCTATAAGATCTAAGATAATATATATAAATGTTATTTTGTGTATTTGTGTATTCTGGACACTTTAATAAAACACTGATATTAACAGCATTTAGAAAGTTAGTCATTCTAACGTTTCCGTATATATATAGGGGATTTGAACTCAGTCTTTTAAGCTCCCACCAACTATCCACACTATCTCATATAACTGATACACGTGACCACACACATGTAGAAAAGATAAATAATCACCAATATACATATTTCATGCTAAACCAGCACTCATCAATTGGTCCAGATTATCATCTCCGACACACACACACACACACACACACATATATATATATATATATAATCATTACTCAGTTTATATTAAGATAGCAAATCTTCATACTTCAATGGACAGTCTTCAATCCACTCTAACCTTCAACTTTTCAGCCACCCATATTATTGAAAATCTGATGATGAAAATCCAAATCCCATGCTGATGCCAACATTATTGTGAAGCCCATATTGACCTGAACTCTGACCCCTCATGTATAGGTCCTTATCCATTTAAATACATAGAAGAGAGATTAGCAGAATACAAGCTTATATGTAAATATTTGAAAACCTGGCACTCTTCACAAACCTGGAGCTCAATTGTAAATATAGAGGATTTGAACTCAGACTTTCAAGCACCCACTAACTATCCACACTATATCATACAACTGATATACATGACCACACACATGTAGAAAAGATAAGTAATCACCAATATCGTATTTCATGCTAAACCAACACTCATCAGTTGGTCCAGATTATCATCTCCCACACATATATATAATCACTGCTCAGTTTATATTAAGATAGCAAATCTTTGCACTTCAATGGATAGGCTTCAATCCATTCCAAACTCCTACTTTTCAGCCATTCATATCATTGAAAATCTGATGATGAAAAGCCAATCCCCATGCTGATGCCAACATTATTGCCAAGCCCATGTTGACCTGGAGTTACTCTGATCTCTCATATATAGGACCTTATCCATTTAAATACATAGAAGAGGGGTGGTCAGGATACCAGCTTATATGTAAATATTTTAAAACCAGCTTATATATAATATTTGAAAACCAGGCCCTCTTCACAAAACTGGAGCTCAATTGTAAATATAGGGGATTTGAACTCAGACTTTCAAGCACCTACCAACTATCCGCACTATCTTATACAACTGATATACATGACTACCCACATACAATACACATATTTCATGCTAAACCAGCACTCATCAGTTGGTCCAGATTATCATCTCCCACACATGTATATAATCACTGCTCAGTTTATATTAAGATAGCAAATCTTCATACTTCAATGGACAGGCTTCAATCCACTCCAACGTCCAACTTTTCAGCCATCCATATCATTGAAAATCTGATGATGAAAAGCCAAATCCCATGCTGATGCCAACATTATTGCCAAGCCCATGTTGACTTGAAGTCACTCTGACCCCTCCTGTATAGGGCCTTATACATTTAAATACATAGAAGAGGGATGGGCAGAATACAAGCTTATATGTAAATATTTGAAAACCAGGCACTCTTCACAAACCTGGAGCTCAGTCGTATATATATATAATATAAAATTTCAAAAGTTACACTAATCAAAATAAACAAATTATGCTTATTTGAAATTATTACTACTAGTTATCAAGATATATCAAAATTTATAACCAATGGTTTCACTACCAAAACAAACTTCACAACTGTAAAAAAAAAAACCTAAAAAATCAAACATATGGTATTGATATACTCAAATATATAATAAAGCTGATACACATACTTTAAAACTAAAACACTTTTTTTTTAAAAATATAAATAGTAAACATTAAATGTAAACTATCTATATGCAGTAAAATATTTTTTTTTTATAAATTTTGATTTACTTTTGACTATTAATGGTACTTTTAAATAAATGTAATTTGTTTTATACTAATTAGCTTAGCTTTTGACATTTTGATAGTTTCTGTTTAGTGTTCGTTATTAATGTATATAAATGATGGTTTTATTTTTAAAATGTAATTGTGTATTTGATTTGTTGAATATTCGAGTACATAAGTACATGTAATCATATTGTTGTTTTTTGTGTGTTATATTTCAAAGTGTATGTTGGCAGTGAAAAATTACTAATGAATTTTGATTTACTTGGATAGAATTAATAATTTTGAATAAATGTAATTTATTATAAATATATATTTTTTATCTAGAAATTTGCTCATAATAAAAAATAAACTTTATAGAGATTTTATATATATTTCAAATCAAATCAATCATTCAGCATATAGATAACATCAGACACAATAATATATAATAAAACAAAACATTGGAAATAATTCTACAATTTTTCGTAACAGTTATAGTTAGCATAAATCTGAATACCATTTCTAGTAGCATTTACGCAAATGAAAATGTCATTGGAAATAGTACATAAGCTGGCTGTAGCTATTATTTAATTGTATGTTCGTATAATTAAAATTCTAGATTTGTTTCCAGTATTTTGTTACATTATAGAATAAAACAAAATGCTGAAATTAATTCTATAATTTTCAATATACTAAAATATAAAAAAAATAGATAAGCAAATAAAAGCTATATAGCTTGCTTACAGCATGAATGCCATTTTAAAAGCATTTACAGTTCGAATTTAATATTACACAACATTAATATTATAGTATGAATGCCCATAGAATGAGTGTATATTTACACAGTTATATTACTTTAAAAAAAATTTCATCATACTTATAAATTATGCCTCTTAGATTAACCCAAATCATTCTTCACGAGCAAACATTTAATTACTTGTAACTGAAGTTTTTGTTTTGAAAGTGTAACAGTATACAAGACAATATACTTATATTTAAATATTATATATATTATAAAAGGTTAATCATTAATCCTGGAGATGGAATATTAATATTGAGTGACGTTAATGAAATTTTGATTTTTTTAAATTCTAGTTAAAACCTAATCAAGATGGCAGCTGTATTGTAAGCTAGCTATAGCTTTTATTTATTTACTTATTTTTATGTTAATATTATTCAGAATTATATAGTTCATTCCAGTGTTTTGTTTTATTATAAATAATTTTGTCTGTTATTATATACATACATACGCACACAAACACTCACACATATCTTAGATATCATTTCTAACCAGTGCACTCATCATTAAAACCTTTCACACTATATACCCATTTCATAAAAATAATTTTCATTTATCAGGTGAAACACAAGCATTGAATCCCTGAACATCAACAAAGAAACCATAGACCTAAATTCTAATTATGGTTTGATTATAACTTATTTAATTTTGTAACTTGACTTGTCATAGGCATATATCTCAAGTCTGTTAATCTATTTATTACATATATATATTTATAATGTGATATCACGGATTTCTCTTGGTCAGTGTAAAATGTAAATGGGAATGCATTAATAAGTTAAATATCATATATACATAAAACATTGAATAGATCATTTTAAATAATGTATGCTATAAAAAAATGGTAACAATTATTGTAAAATGGATGACTAGTGAGAGTGTCTCAACTGCAATAACAGCATTTTAAATTTAATTACCTATTACCGATTATATACTTTCACTTTGTGATTGTTTTTATTATATAAATATGTAAGTATAATTAATTGTTAGTACATTCAAATTTCAAAACTTAAAATAATAATCAAGAAAGTAAGTCAATGTAGCATTTTTCTATAGCTGTTCAGTTTGTTTTAAGCACCTGAATTATCTGATGTGGGTAAGAGAAGTTGGTGTAGTAAATTTTTACACTGTACTACAGCTTATGGTTTTATAAAGAGCTACTGAGTAATGTATAGAAATTCATATTTTTTTCTTTTATTTTGAATATAATGCTTGATTTTAGAAAGAGTGTATTGCACTAAAAATCCTTTAAGGTTATATTTAATTCTCTTGATATTTTTTCTGTATAAGAAGCATTAATATAATTGTATAAATATATATATATATAATGAATTTAAAAATAAGATTTAAAAGGAATAAACCAAATAATGATAAAATCAGCAGAAATTTGTAGCTGGTTTTAAAAAAAGGTTATTGTATTAAAAAAAATCTGATGAAAACATCATTATAATCATTTGTATATAAGTATAACAATTTAATGCTTACTAGATGTTTCTAAAATATAACTACAACTATATTAAACACTATACAAATGTGTATTAATTCTGAGATCATTAAGATGATTGGCTTATGGCCATATAGTATCATGAATATACTCAACATAAAAAAAACCCAATATAATATTAGCAAAGTGTGAAAA
This sequence comes from Epiperipatus broadwayi, assembly GCA_028023455.1. NCBI lineage: Eukaryota > Metazoa > Onychophora > Udeonychophora > Euonychophora > Peripatidae > Epiperipatus > Epiperipatus broadwayi. The sequence goes on from JAQFVV010006299.1 coordinate 4,394,282, forward strand.
CTTTTTATAAATTACTCCTAGAAAAGCCCAGAACTAGCTCATAATATAAATCTTCTTTCTTACAGTTATCGTCTATACAATTATTAAAAATTTTATGTACAATTCACACACACCAAATTATATTACTGAATGGTGCTAACTACTTGGATAATAAAAAAAACTCTGCTGAATAAACCCTTATCAAAATAAAATTGACAAAATGCTTAATATAATACTCAAATAAATTCACTGTAATTCAAAACACTAATTAATAATTTTATTAATCAATGAGTAATAATAAGATTAATATAAAAGATCTGACATAAATATTCTCCAGTATACTACACAAATAATTATTATATCTTATTCTGACATACGTACAAATATCATGTTGATATTATTTCAATAGTTTGCAAATAAAACAATAAATGTAGAAATGTTGTTTAAATTGTGATTTTCGGATTTATATAAATGAGAAATGGTTATAAATAGAATATAATTTTATATGTACACAGGCACATGACCATTTTATGTGAAATAAATTAAATTAATAATCTTTGGACACATAAACACAAAGCATTTCTTATGACTATCAGTAGTAATTGACTGCCAATTTTGCAATCATTGGAAAGTAAAAATTTGAATAAAATCTATATTGATATATTAAATTAAATTAAAATCTCTAGCTGTTAGTATTATATAGAGAATGTAAATAAAGGTCCATTGTTTTCAGAATACTTACTGTTGTAGTAAGAAACTCATTTTTTGTTCAATTCTATCATCATAAGTTTAATGTAATTAGTTGATGTACTTATTTATTTATTTTATAACATTAAGTGAAACATTTACTTTTTGATAAAAATATAATATTTAGACTCAGATTTCAATTGAAAATAGTTGTTTTTTCTTTAAAATAATACCAGGCAAAGAAAATGTAATAATCTAAAGCAGGAAGCTATTTGTCAGGAAAATGAAAAATCTCAATAAATGTTGTAGATCTTATTCTTGTCATTCTTTTAATAGTTATAATTGAATTTCAAATTTAAAACAATTTTTTTCTTATTTCAAATATATTTCTGTTGCCAATACTAAAATATGAATCTACTGCACTGATTATATATTTCAGTTTATTACCATTTGCAAAGTTAATACATTATTTTTAAAACATTTTAACACTTTCATTACTTATTCGAGCCTATCTTCTCCCATTCTTGGGAATTTTGGTCATATTTGCAATATTTTATTTTTGAACTATTTCTTTACTCTATATCAAGGATGGCCAAAACAACAACTGTGGTTGACCAGACAACTACAAGGTCTCTGGAAGTTGACTGTGAAATTGATGTGAACATTGACAAATCATAGTGATAAATTCAGAGCTGATTTGAATATAAAAAATAACAGAAAGTAAAAATTCAAAATTATTCTCCTTTAAAAATAGTTAAATTTAAAATAACACCTGTTGTTATTGTTAATCTCAAAAATAAACTCAGGTAAAGAAGCTGAAAAGAATTAAGTTATTTTTGTGTAATGCTAGAGCTAAAATTCTTAGAAATATTTAATTGTCATTTTTCTGAAGAGAAATAAAAATAACTTGTCCTGGAAAAACAAAAATTTTAATGAACTGATTTTAAAACAAAGAAGTTGTGAACTTTTAAAAATACTTTGTCTATCTACCAAATAGTCCTCAAGGAGATTTAAAAAGAAAACAGGACTTCCCCCCTATCTATGAAAGAAAATAGTGTCAAAGCAAGAAACAAGACTGTTAGCAGAGAAAATGTGGGGATTTTCCAAGGTACAGAAATAGAGGACTTTTGTAAAATATTATTTTTATTGTTATTTATTTTTTTCCACTCTAGCAAATTTTTGATGCCACACTAGGATATGAGGGCAATCTATTTTAAATTTTCTTACTCGTATTTACTTATTAATTATGCAAGTGAATTAAAAAATACAAAAAATAAAATTTTTATAAAAATCCAAAAATAAATTTAGGATTTGTTATATTTTGGTAAAAATATTGTTTGATAAACTTCAATTTTGTATATTTTCTTGATTTTTTTTTAATTCAGGACCAGTTCTAGAAAATAATTATTTATAGGTAATTTAAAAAATATTTTATAAAGCAACATGGAAAAATTGTAATACTAGAATAATCTGAGGTAATTTAATAGTAGTCATAGTAAAATATCTTCAACAGTTCATATGTTATCGAAATTTTTTTTATCAATTTGTAAGTATCTTCTAAAAATGTCACCAATATTTGTGACTATCTAAAAAATCCTTATAAAAAATACCAATTTGTAAGTACATTATTATTTGTTCCCATTAAGGTTTTTGTTTCACCAAAATTAATGTTTTCTTTTCTTGCTTCTGGTTCAAAGCCCTGAAAAAAACATAGTCATTCTCAGATATACTTTCACTAAAAAAAAATCCTCTAAATGTTTTACCACCCCTGCTCTATATCATATTTTGAAAATTTTTACATTATTTATTACAAATATAAGTTTACAAATGAAAGACATTTAAAAATATAATATTTGAACATTGCAAAATGGAAAAATAATGGACCAAAGTGAGTTTATAGTGATAACAATGGCTTTTTTTATATTCTATAAAAATTATTGAATGAAATATTTTTTATTTGAATTCCATTTTTAAAATAGAAATGAATTTTAGTTGATGCAACATAAAACAATGAAAATATGTTTTAAAATTTTTAATTATACTTAATATTATTAAAATTTCATGAAAGCATTTTTAAAGCAAATAATAACAACTTTCACTGTATTGTAACTATGATTTTAATGACCTTCAAATAAAATCTAATTATAATCATATTTTTTATTTAAAATATGTATTTTAAAAATATATTGCATAAATAACCTTAAATGTATACATAAATTACTGAAAATTACGATTTTTCTTTCTATAATATTAAAAGAAAAAAACACATTTTCAAAATCCAAATCAATGGTAATGTCAATTTCATTGTATTATGATTCAACCAATCAGGGTCATGTTGACGCCTTTTGGATTTGAAAATTTGCATGTTATTTATATGATCTGTAACATACTGATGTCTTCAGATTTTCTTAAAATCTAATAATTTTAGTTCCAATTTCTACCACAAGAAGAGTGAAAAAAACCGAAGTGATAGCAGCTCATCATAGTGCCTCATCTCAAAATAATTAATTCCAACACAACTGGAAAGTTACTTGTTAATTTTAAACCTACATTAGTCATAAAAAAATTTAAAAAATGTAAACATATAATGGAAAATAAATATTAATTCATTAAAATAAAAATCATCAAGTTTTATTCATTATGGCTATTAGAAACTGTCAAAAAAGTTGTATATTTAAAGAATTATTTTTAATTTGACTCTAATCTTAACTCTTCCATGTTTCAATGTTTTTTGCAACATTCCCTAGTTGAAGTATGAATTAAGTTTTTGATTGCACAGTTTCTTTAAAAAATCTCTGAATGTTATGTTTAAGCAAATTTCCAACTTATTATTTTATCAAATTTACTTTTTTTCTTTGTTATATTTTCAAAAAATTTGAATTGTTCTTTAGAATTATATGTTTATAAGTAAAAATTATTCTAAAAACATATATTCCACTGTAATTGATTGAGGAAATTAGAAATAGAAAGAGAAACTGGATTGGATATATATTAAGAATAAAGTATAGTTTAATGAAAGAGGTTTTGGAGGAATGATGAGAGGAAAAGGATGGTAAATATTGACATTGTAAGATGATGTAAGAGATGGAGAAGAGTTATGTGAAATTGGAGAGCTGGGAAGTGAAAAGAACAAAGTGTGAGAATGGATGAACTGGTGATGTGACTATTCTCTGGAGCTGTCCATGGGACAGAATACTATTGATAATGATTGCAAATTTAGAAAAAAATATATTAAAGTAAATACATAATAAGATTAGTAAGAACAATACATTTTTCTTATCAGAGAGTTACTGCAGTTACTAGTAATACTATTTTTAAAATTAGGTTATTTTAATTAAGTTTTTAAAGCCTGGACAAACTATTGTTTGCATGCATAAAGCAAACAAAATTCTATGTAAAAGTAAGGTTTTATTTATAATTTTAGAAGATTGACAAAAATTAATTGGCCATGATAAACATAAAAGCATTATATTTTATCCAACTACAAGTTGCAGCTAAACATTATTGATTTCTCTTGACTTGTCTTCTAAAAATGAATATTTTCCAACAAAAATTCAAATTAATTATATTATTTTTCTAAAAAAATAAATAAATGTTAAACAAATATTTGGGGAAAAAATGATAAATATAATGTTGAAAATTCTGGTACATAATATCTTGAGGTAATGTAATATATGGAAAATAATTATAGGTAAAAATGTATATGAAATACACTTAAAATTTGAATAAAGTTCACAATTTTTGTCTCATGCACTTTTGACTAAGTTATATTAGTCATAGTCAAGGCATCTGATTATGACTAATATAACTTAGTCAGAAATGCACTAGGCAAAAATTGCAAACTTTATTCAGCATTTAAGCATATCTCATATATGTTTTTGCATATAATTATTTTTCAATTATAAATATGTAAATAAATTGTGGAAAATTTGTTTTCATTTTCAAAACTCTAAGAAAAGAATGAATATGCTTAAAATCTATCATAAGTGCTTTCATGTGGGGGGAACTAGAAACAATTAATCAATAACATTATTTGGATTTTATTGGAAATATTAAGAGCATTTATTGGCATTTTTGTCACAGAAAACTTCTATAGAAACCTCTATAAAATGCTGACATCTTCAGATTTTTTTAAAATCAACCAATCAATATATTTTAGTTTTAGTTTTTGCTATAAATGATTGCATATATGGAAAATAGCACTAAAGATAGCAGCAAGAAAGTGATTAAAAGCCTAAGCATAGTTAGACCATTTATTTTCTGGTCTCAGACTATAAATATCAATTGAGAATTTAATAGTACAACATTTTATTTTAATAATAAAACCTTTATTCTATAATGTGAAACAATATTTTATACTTGACATATTGTAAATATAAATTTGTAAATAAAAAATATCATAAAAAATTATATTTGAACTTTTCAAATATATAAAAAAGGTATAAAATGCTGTTCTAAAATTTAACTTGTACTTATAATTATTAAAATATCACAAAAGTCCTAAACTGCAGTGTTTAATAGAATGTTAGTATTGAAAATTTTTTTACTATTATTGTATTTTCAAAAATAAAAAATTTTCAAAAATCTAAGTCTAATCATAAATAAAAAAAGTTTTTAATAATTATTATACGAATATTTTGTAATATTAATAATAAATATTTAAATAAATTACAAAAAAAATATATATAACTTTTCTTATAGCTAACAACAATAGAAAAAGAGTTTACACAAATTTGTTTACACATTCAAGATCAAAGAATCTACCAACCAGTGACTTTCTAAGATTTTTGTGCTGTTTGTGGAACTTTATCTGTAACTACTGACATTTTCAGATTTTTTAAAATTACTTTAATTCCAGATTTTACTATCAAATAAATAAACAGTAAAATTTGGTTTAAGAAAGCCACAAAAGAATGAAGTAAAGCCAAAGAACAGAAACACCACCACAGTATTTCATTATGTCATGGAATTGAGAATCAGTGAGTTAAATAGATGGAAAAAACAACAAACACAATAATATTGTTTTGATATAAATGGTGATCATAAATGTGACACACTTATATATGAACACACATGCATTTAGAAATGTAAACATTTCAATTATTAATTTTAATTATTGTGGAATTATGATATGTGTTGTATCAATATCTACTAATTTTCTATCTACTAAATCAAAAAAAGTAAACAAAAATTAAAATTTATAACAACACAAATTTTAATATTTTAGCTCATATATATAATACATAATCAAAAATATAACAGATTAAATGGTCCATAAAATTAATATACCATAAAAAATATTAAAGCTAAAAAACAAATAACATAAAATAAAAATTAAAAAAATAAAAATTTAAACACTTTAAAATTAATTAATTTAAATTTATTCATAAATTGTATAGGTAGGTAGGTATACTCATTTTAAAATTAAAAGATTTGAAATATTCTAAACATATTGTATACCAAATGATAATTGAAATGTTCTAAATTGTTTTTGTAAAAATGGAAAGCCTTCAGTTATTCAACAGTCACTGATCTAGCTTTCTTACATACATTTAAAAGCCTTTGTATAATAAAATAAATATTAATTATTAATAATTTGTTTTTGTTTATTTACTTTATAATGATATTTATAAAGATGGAAATACAAGACTATGGTACTTAACTAAATTGTGTCAATTTAATTATATGCCTATATGTATGTACATACATATAAATATTGCATTATAAAACATATATATATATATATATATATTGATTATACATATAATTATTTCACATTTTTTTTATAGAAATTGATATTTAAACATAATTTTAATTACAAAAATATATATATATTTTTTTATAATTAAAAAGTTTATATTAGAATAATACTTGTTAATATAAAATTAAAATTATATATACATCAGCTCTTATGATAATTTATCTAATATTTGTGGTGGATTTTTTAGGGAAAAATTTTTTAAATATAAATATTCAAAAAAATTGTTGTTACTCAAAAAGTATAAATCCCAGCAATATATCTAATATTTCATAAATACTTCAAAAAATTATCTACAAAGTGATATAATATATGCATATAGTTTTGTTCTAGCTTTCAGCAGAGATGATTTAATTCTAAAATTAATTATTCTATACTAATAACATACTGTAACAAAGTAAATTACGTGTAGTATGATTCATATTTTCATCCATCCATCATTCATAAAAAGTGTGTTCATGCATTTTACTTTAATATATATAATTAAATTACTTGACTACAATTTTTTTCCCAAATTTATAGTATTAAAAAAATCTTCCTGGTATTTGCATTGCTTTATATTTAAACTATGGGATTCTATCCCTACACCTTTGGCACTGATTTAATTCTGTCATTCTTTTTTTCAAAGACAAAAAAATAAAAAATTAAATGCTAATTATGGTTTTATTATTTTTCTATTCTACATATATTTAACATACAGACACTACATTTTATTCTTTTATCAAATAAGCCAGAGCAAATTTGCTATTAAATAAATAATTATTAATAGTTTTTTACTACAAATCCCATGTTTCTGCTTAAAAGTTTTATTTTACCCACACTTAATTCTGAAATTTTATATACCAGAATCTTATAAAAGAGTTTCTAAAAATGTTCATAATAAAGCCATTGTTTGTCTATGAGAAGAAATTCAAGTTCTATATTTCCCACATTAAATAAGTCCATAACTATTTCATAAAATGTAACTTTTTTCTTTGATATATATTTAATTGTGCCAGAGAAAGTTTATTGTTAAATACCAAATTATTAATATTTTTTCAGAATACTGTATTTTTTTACTGTAAATGCTCGATTTTTAACAACAGTTTGTTCTTTTTTTATATAAGATTAGATTTTAGATGTTAATTAGCCATTTATATCTAAAATTTTAGCATTCTGTCATTTGATACTACTTCCATTTCACCATATTATATATATCAAAATAATCCTTTGGAATATATTTTATTGCTATCCAAATTAAGTAAATGTTTAGAAAGATATTTTATTAATTTAAAAGTGTGATGTCATGGATATTTTAAAATATTGAGTTGTTACAATTATTAATTTAAAGGCATTATATATATATATATATATATATATATATATATATATATAAATTTATATATATATATATATATATATATATATATATATATATATATTCCTTTATAAATAAATATTGATTTTATTAAATGATAATATAAAAAGAAATCCAAGTGTTTAAAAATATTAATTTTAAAGAATTGACAATTAGTTTTAAATAATTTTAAAATTGACTGTAGATTTATTTGCTGTTAGCCAAAAATGATTTCTTATCAAGAAAAACTGTTTTGATCAGGTGAACAAAATCAACTGCTGAATTTAAAAAGGTAAACATTGGATTATAATCTCTCAAAACGATCTAGTAAATAAGCAGTTTTTATAAAAGGTAAAACATTGGATTTTAAATTCTCAAAATGAACTTGTAAATAAGCAGTTTTTATCCCAAGAATTTGGGACTCAAATGGAGATCTACTTTTTCATATTTTTATATATAATAAATAGAATTACTTCATAATAATTAACTGCTGCAAATCATGATTTTTCTACAATTTATTTGGGCCTATCTTCTATATTTCAAATGAAGCACCACAATGAAGAGATTATCTGTTTTATTTATAAATTTGTGGGAAAAGTTTACATTTATTTATTGATAAATGAGTTAAAGTGATAAAACAGTTTATAAGTTCATATTAAATATTTTGTTTAATTCATAATAAATCATTTTATTTAAATAATTTTATGCTCATATTAATTATTTTAAATTGTTAATTCTTAAAAATTGGATTAAGCACTATGTGTGTAATTGTCAAACCTATATGCAAATAATACTTTTAAAACATTTTAAATATACTGTTTAAAAATAATACAGATATGATAAATGATTTTTATTTTATAGATGTCACATTTTAATACAAATTATGAAATATATAATCTGTGCTATTTAATGATATTTATAATTTTAAATAATGATTGTTTAAATAATAATAAATATTTATTATATATATATATATATGAGATTTGAGATTTGAATGATACTGTATGTATTTGCAACTAAGATATTATTGATATGTTTAGCTTGAATTATTGGTTAGTTCCGGTTATAAATTCCTATGGCTTCATTTTGTAATGATTTCATTTTTGTAGTGAATACTTTCTTAAGTATGGGTAATGTTTATATTTTTATAAATACTATAGCAATAATGAAGAATTAATATTTAAATATTTTATATATGAAATTTTCAGAATAGTTATCTTTATGTCATTATTTAGAATATAGTAGTATAGAGTTAAGCTTATATATAAAAAGCATTTCACCCATTGCTTAATTTTTTAGCTTTCAGTGTATAAGTTATTGTGATACTAGGTATTGAGATAAGGATAGCTTGGTTTATTTTGGCAATGTCTCACATTGTTGATCATACATGTCTTTGTTGATTTTAATGCATTTAATTAAATATTGGTAACTATTATAATGACATTATTGTTATTTTATTTTTTAAATAAAATATTTTGTTTAATAATAAATTATTTTGTTTCTTTAATTACTGCCTATTACTTGAAATGTAAAATACAAAATACTGATATGCCAAATTAATAGATGTGCAAATGGAACTCATGCTAAATAAACTTGTCTTTTATTTTAAGATTTATTATTAGTTGGAATTGTTTTATTTTGTAATTCATAACTTCCCAATATTTGTTTGTAATTGTGACTTTACTAGTAAACTTAACTTTTTTCTTTGTTATTTTCTTATATTACATATCAATATTAAATTACAATTGGTTATTGGAAAGAAGTCTAGACTTATTATCTAGTGGTGCATTCTAGTAAAGTTACATATGGAACTATTTATCCATTACAATATATATATATAATTATAATTGAAATAATATTTTTAAACGGTTTATAAACAATTCAAACAATCTTTATAACCGTTTAAAAATATTATTTCAATTATAATTACAATATTATTTTTAATTAACGGATATTTTTATTTATTTTACATATATATATATATATATATAGAGAGAGAGAGAGAGAGGGAAAGTATATTGCAAACTGATTAAAAAGGGCAGAGGGTATTTGTAACAGTGAGATTTTATTTAACTTTAAACAATTAACAATATTTCAAAATGTCAAGAATATTATTTACTTAATATTTAAATGATTTTAGATTGTTTTAATATTTATGTAAATAATTTTTGTATATGTACATTTATTTATTTTTTTCATAAACTTTTAAAGTATATGGATATCCCCATTATCAATGCCATTCATTCACTGTTTAATGGGCAAGAGATAATCTATTTCAATGTGTATATAATTTGATTTACAAATCACTACTTTAATAACAATCACTTCAGATAAATACATTAAAGAAAATTAGTAATAATTTATTAGGCTAAAGATTATCATATCATTCCTAGTTCAGATATAAACATTAAACACAGTTAAAGATTAATATATTCATTTTTTAAATTAAACATGAAATTCTTCAACTTCATCTTTCACCATATGTAATGTAATTTTAACATGTACTTAATTCTTACATGCCATTATAACATACTCCTGAAACATATGAGTAAATGATATCTGAAAAAGATTAATGGTTTCCAAGATACACTGCTGAACTAGCATTCTTCAATTGGACCAGTGGGCCAGTAGCATGTCTTTAGTCACATTTCAAAAATTAATGGTAAAATGGAAGATATAAATATATTTAAAAAAAGATATGGTTGTCATCTGATCGTTCGTGTCAGCCGCCAGAGGCGCGATTTCTAGCTAAATTTCTAGAAATATGCCATTTCCGCGGCCGCACCCAAGCCTTTAAGCATTCTTTCTAAAAGAAATCCTAGAAAGATTGTTAACTCAGAGTTAAGTCTACTTTCTACGCTAAAAGGTAGAGTATTAACTCGAAAGTTAAGTCTCCTTTCTACGATAAAATCTAGAAAGAGTGTTAACTCGGCTTAGCGCCTAACAGTGTGGCTTTTTCCGATGCTAAAAGCAGAGGAAAATGCCGTAGTTGTTTGTATCATGCACTATATCGTAATGCTGCATTATGTATTTGATGTAACAATATCGTACTAGGGTGTTTATTTTGATCGTGTCAAAATTATTTAAATTTTCATCGGTGCCTTGTTTTTTTTTAAGACCAATCGAGGTACTGTTACATTTTATCAATTTTAACAGTATTGTGATTGTTCCTCATAAATTTGTATTCCTCCTAAATTTTCGATTAGGGTGGAATAGCATAAAAATTTAAAAATCACGCTTTGAGTCACGTTTTAGCGAGAAATTTTCCGAGACAAAAAGTACGGCTAATTCCCACAACAGAAAACTTGAAAAGATGGGAATTGCCAGACATGGGCCAGTGCTGGAATATTTCTACAGCAGAAAAAAACATCCTGCTGCTGAAAGAAAAGATTGGATTGTGCGGCAAATATATGCAGATGTGAGGTCCGAAAACATCTGCCGATGGAAAGGTTCACTTCGTAAAGGCAAGCTTGTTTGAGGGATTCTAAATGACCTTCGTCAAATGTCAAAAATAAAAGAAGTAACTTTAATTTTTATTTAAAGGTACATCCCTTCTTCTCTCGATAATTGTTGGCGTCGGCAATCAAATGTAAAATAAAAGAAGTAACTAAAATTTTTATTTAAACGTAACCCCAAAAACCCATCTTCTCCCAATAATTGTTGTCGACAGCTATCAAACGGTCAAATAAAAGGAACGTCAATTATTCTTTAATCGTATAGAAAAAAACAAAAAAAACCCTCCCATTAATTGTCCTGGCCAATCAAATGTAAACCAATCGAAGTAAGACAGTAAATTATTAGTTAAACATAACCCAAATTACTATTCGAACGTACACTGAAAAAGACTCACTCTTGTCAATCAAAATTAAAGAAACCTAGACTATTATTGTCCCATTGTCAAATCGAATATTATTTGGGAAAACCCAAATAATTTATAAACGAAAAAAAAAGAAAGTCAAATCGGTTTTCAATCAAATGGTAACCGATAAAAGTAACTTAAATTTTGATTTAAACATACACACGAACAAAAACAAAACACAAAACTCTTTCTCCCAATAACTGTTGTCGCGAATCACCAAAAAACACCCACCCCTCTCACTAATTATTGTCAGCAATCAAATGTACACCACTACTAAAAGTAATGTAAACTACTATTCTTTAAACGGTTACACCCCTTCTCCCAATAATTGTTGTCTACAATCGTACACACAAAAAAAACCCTTCCCAGTAATTAGTGTCAGGAATCAAATGTAAACCGATCAAAGTAAGACCGCAACTTATTATTTAAACGTAACCCAAATTACTATTTGAATCTACACCAAAAAAACACCCACTCTTGTCAATAAAAATTAAACAAACAACAACTATTATCGTCTCATTGTCAAAAATATTTATTTGTAGAACCAAAACCATAATTTATAAATGAAAGAAGTCCAATCAGTCATCCATCAAATGTAAACCGATAAAAGTAAAGGTTTTAAATTTTATTTAAACATAAACACACGCGCACGAAAAAAAAAAAAAAACACTTGTCCCAATAATTTTTTCGGCAATCAAATGTAAACCTATCAAAGTAACGTAAATTATTATTTAAAGATCCATCATAAAACCTCGTTTTCTCTTGAATTTTGTCAATCCAATTTTACAAAAACAGTAATATTATTTTTTTTAAAAAAAAACACAAATTATTATTTGAACACACACCAAAAAAGACCCTTTGGTAAAAAAAAAAAAAAAACTATTATTATCCCATCGTCAAAAATATTATTTGGGAAAAATAATTCAGAAATGAAAAAAAGTAAACTTTGTAAACAAACCAAAAAAAAAGTCAATATTAATAGAGAATCACTATCCCGGGAACTATATATTAATGTGTTTTTCAGTTAGAAATCGCGCCTCTGGTGGTGACACGAAGGATCAGATGACAACCAAAGATATTACACAGAAAAAAGTGACATGAAGTTTAATTATGTCCTGTGTTTATGTTTCATTAAAAGCAGATACATGTATATTAATCTTTAACTAAGATTTAAAGCTTGATGTCTGATATAATAATCTTTAACCTAATAAAAGATTAGTGATAAATGTTATTGCATTTATTGGAAGTAAAGGATATCAAGATTGTGATTCAGAATGTCTGACAATTTTAAATAAAATAATTTAACTGTAAAAATTTACTATGACGAATATTGAACAAATGATGCAGGTATGTGTAAGAGATTGTATTCATTTCTTTATTTCTATGGATTAAGAATGTATGGTAGAATAGAAGTTTAAATATAATATATGTGAGATTTTATTTGACCACAGAAAAGTTACTAGCATGCCTTTATTATTTCTATTGATATTTACTGTAAGCTTTTTGGGGGGATAAATAAATATACTTTATTATATATTTCAATCCAAAATTTAAAAGGCTTTATGAGTATATCTACTGACATATCTATAATCAAGAACATAGTAATTTTTTTTACCAAGTTTAGGATTTTTTAAGTGTGTAATCATAACCTAACTATTCTGTGTTGATTAGTAAATTATATTTGGCTCTTCTTAAATAGTGTAAAGTAAGAATGAAAATTTACTCAACACTTCATTATGCAGTAATTAATAAGTTTGGTCAATAGTGATTTCTTCATAACTGTCATTTTATGAGATTATTGGAGAGAATTTTAATCTGCAGTGGGTTATTTAAATAGAGTACTTTCTCATACCTTTTTATCTCTGCATAGAGACATTTTGCTAAGAGCCCAGGGTGTTATGCTTAGTAACTAATTTTACAATCTCATAATTTGATATTCATGTTTGAGTAGCTTGCTAAAAAATTCTATTCAATCTTCTAGTCAACCCATTTTAAATAGTTATAGTCAAACAAAAGAATGGTTTTTGCATCAAACACTCATAAATAAACATTATCTGCTCATTTATCAATTTCTAGGCGATAAGGATGAGTGCAGTTTTCATTCCTGGTTATCTTCTAGTTAAGAATATCTTGATATATTGTTTACCAATCAATATTGGATGACTAGTTATCTATATAGAATATGAACTGACAACCAAAAATTATTAAATCAAAATTGAAATCTGACAACAAATTTTACCTGCCTCAAATTCAAATTTTAAATTATGAAAATAGACAAAAATGACATACGAGCTTCTTCAATTACAGATATCTATTAGAAAATGGATATTTAGTTGTTTTTTAAGTTAGAATGTAAAATTAAAAATGAATAAACTCTCCTCAACTTGCATTTTAAACCGGAGAAGTATTGTATTCTCCTTTAAAAATGAAGAAAATATTACTCTGTGAAATGCTTTCAAAATTACAAAATTATATCATATATATGATGTCTAATATTAAATTATCTAACTACAGATTCCAGCACTTATAATATTCCAAATAAAGACTGTTTTAGGCATGCAGAGAATACTTATCATAATGATGGGATGTATTTAAATGCATTAATAAGTTTATACGAAATGATAGTTGTAACTTCAATGGCAGACTACTAATATCTATCCGTAATAATTTGCAGCGATATAAGAAGGTCATTTCTGTATACTATTTCAGACTGCGATGGAAAAGCAATGTAAATAAACACTGTGTATATTAATCTTAAAAATTTATGAATAGGCGAAAAACTCAGTAAGTGCCCTAAATTCGCCCAACCGGGCTATGCCCGAGCTCCGGGAGCTAGTGGGCCCCACACAGAGCTATCTTATTTTAATCAACAACACCATATATATCTTACGCATATATATATATCTTACACATATAAATATATCTTAAGGATTTTATTAACAATTCCGATAACCACTACTAAATCCAAACGTAATTTGTCAAAGCTAAAAATGATAAAAAAAACTATTAAAAATCCACAATGGTATAAGAAAGATTATCCAATCTAACGTTGCTTTCAATAAAAAATAATTTATGCAAAGACTTAAATTTAAGCGAGATAATAGATAAATTTGCTGAAATTAAAGCAAGGAAAATAAAGTTATATTAATATTGATTTTTTCTTTTATATTAATGTGTTATAAATTAAGTATTACTATTTAGAAATAAGAATAAATGTTGTATATGTTCATTTCTTGTATTAAAAATTGAAGATTTTATTTATTTATTTTCTTTTTTTATTGGGGAAAATTATTTATTTTCTTTTTTATTGGGGATCCCACTCCATATTTGTGCGCGGGGCCTCAAAATTCAAAGGGCGGGATTAAATAGGCTATTCATATGATAGCTAAGAATTGTTATCGATTTGATGACAAATAATAATAATAACAACAATAATAATATGATTCTGCAAAAGATGGATTCCCAACTACACATTTTATATATTGATATAATTTTTGTTCAATAATTAAAACAAAAAAAATAATAATTTTGTTAGATATAAATTCATCATATATATATACATACAGACATATGTATATACGTTATTTTTCACGAGTTCTTTTTTTTTTTTTTAATCATTATACCCACTTAACCGAAATATAATTTCCTCAGTCGGTGGTCCCGTGGAAGCATTTATCAAACTGATAGCCGGAATATGTTTACCAATTGGTATCGCAGCTCTTCAATCTGGAAGGTTCCTCATTTAATTAACGAAAGCCGTTAATTAAAGACGACTTTCCATCATTCTTGTTACAATCATTTTTATGCATGAATTTCATGGAGAAATCTGGCAGCATTTCATGTTCACTTATGCAAAGTAAAAGAACAATTAGTCAAAGTTATTTTTCAAAATTGACACCAACATTCACCACTTTTCTATCTCTTTTTCTCTTCCCAAACACAATGGCAAATTTAATTCCATTTAAATATGTTCTATTTGGATATAAAGTAATTACTGAATGTCCTATTGGAAGCGCATATGTGTTATCTGAAACTGTTCACCTCTCCCTGATTTTAATTAAAGAAATCATTATAATTCTTACTTCTTTTTTTTTTGTTTAGGAAATAATATGTTTAGTACAATATTTAGTAGATCAACATCGTCTACATCATGAGCTGAAATAGCAACGGCTACTATTATATCTTTATATTAAAAAAATTTAACCAAAAAATTAAAAGTTTTGAACTTAATTTTATAGCCAGCCCTAAATATATATGTGTGTGTGTGTGTGTGTGTGTGTTGTAAACAATAAAAAGAAGAAGATATAAGAATAGAGAAGAGAGTAATTTGTAACAACGGTTTCAACAACACAGCACATTGTACAAGCTAAACTCGTATACGCAAACCATAAATAGTAGATGTTATTAGCTATAGCTAATAAGTTATCAAGCTACGCTCAACGGATTTAAATAATAATCTATATCACAAGATCAAGATATACAGGAGAAGCATTATAATAAAGTATAATAAAAGGCAAAGTAATATTATTAAGAATTAAGAGAAGAAACCTCAACTCACTCTGTCCTACATAAAAGAATCTTACTATTATAAACATATGTTATTAGGGTTACATTTAAAGTTCTTTCTTTAAGATCTAATACAACTATCTTTTTATTATTATTATTCACCTTGTAAAGATCTTCTAATACCTCTTACAAGCATCTTCTAAGCATCACATTGCTTTGATCAGATGAAATAATATTTAATTCTGTAAATATGTGAACTGTTCTTTTAAAATTTATACCATTTAAAATTTATCTTTTTGATATAAAATTTTAATATGAAAATACATTTTATAATACAGTTAGTGAAATTATATAAGTGTATCTCAGGGTACTATGTTTTCATAAATCTTTTTGACTCTCTAGATTTATTCACTATTGAAATGAAATTCTAATTGAAATACAATAAATAAAACATACACTTCCCCTAAGCTAATGTCTTATCATAATTGTAATAATAGCCATAATATTATTAATTTAATAAAATACAACATGATCTCAATTTAGAATGAAGAATAATCTAAGATTGTGCTCAGATATTAAGAATGGGTATGGAATTTGGTAGCCATCTTAAACATTTTAGAATAAATCTACATTAACACCTTCTAAATATGAATAAGGTTCTTGTACAAACTGAATCTTATCAAAATAATAACAATATGATTTTGTAATATAAAAATGATTTAAAATAAATAGAATGATTTTAAATAAGAAAATTGAATTAGTTAAAGTGATCCAAATTGATAAAACAAATTGCACTACTTTATTAAGCAAATACATCTTTCTTAGATGTATAAACTTCATCGAGGGAGGAAGAAGAAGTAGATAAGTGCTATATATTTCTTAAATGTACTATTAATGCTTAAATAGCTTAATAAATAGTAACTCTTAGAAATTCAAATGCCATGTACTCTTATAGTAAATATACTAAAAATATAATATTTATAAGCGTTTAAAATTATTTGTGTTTGATAATTGGGATGATTTTTGATTAACAAGTGGGATGTTGCAAATAAATGACTATGAGAAATTGCTTAAATAACAATAACAAAGATTTATTTATAGCAAAATAACAAAATTTACAATTAGTCCATCCACATGGTTAAAAAAAATTCACAATTTTACTCCTGTAAAAATTATCAGAAGGATCAAAAAATTAAAAATTGACATACTGCTATATTAAAATATGCTGGGTTTAGCAAAAATAATTCATCATATTAACAAAATAATCTATTATGTTAAAGTAACTTTTTGTATTATTTCGTTATCAAAAGTTCTCAATTATTATTTCATTCATACTATAATAATAAACGTTATATAATAATGTCTCTTATAGTAATCTTAGTACCCTCAATAATATTAATAATAATAATAAAAATAGCTTAGTAATCTATTGATGAAGATTTATAAAGCAGATGTATGTTATCTATTTATGCCCAAAATAAATTTTAAATGTTAAAACCAATTGTTTGCCATATTTAGACCTAACAACTAGAAAAGCTCAAATATAGAATTGATTCATTTATAATGTGTTGTTCATATTTTAAACTGATCAAGAATATTTTTAAAAGTAAGGTATAATTCCTCAATATCTTGATAACACCATTAAACATGCCAGATAAAGCCATGGTAAAACCTTATTCATGCTTTACTAATCATACTAACATTACAAACAAAAATCAGTAATCATAAAAAGAAAGGCACAGTAAAAGTATGATATTGCTCATAGGAAGCATCTACTTTGAGGGCTAGTAAAGGATCTAAGACTTTGTCACCAGTCCAGGAAAATAATGAGAATGTGTATCAGGGATAAAATACTAAATAGTAATTACCTTAGAATAGAAAGAGCTTTAGCTATAATTTCTAAAGTATATGCTATAAGCATACAAAAGCTAGCAGAACAACAAATAATAAGAGAGAGCTCAATACTGCTATCCCTTCCAGAAAATAAGCTAGAAAAATTAATGATGGAGACTAACTATCATCCATAAAATATACTGTCATGTAATAGCACTCCTAAATATATAGGAAATAATTCAACTATCTATAATAATAAAAATACTATAACAGCTAACCAATGTGAATTATAATAAGAAAAAATTAATTAATACCAAATATGGTTCTACTAACATTAGGCAATGAATCATAAATGAATCACAAATTAATCATAAAAATATGTACTGGCTTATTCAGCTTACAGCAACATAATATACTTTCATAAATAAATTTTTCATATTTTTTTAAAGAAAGCACATTCTATTTCAAAATATTTTCATATGATAAAGTACTATTCTGAGAACTCTAATGTTTAATATTTTAAAATATATAGCATATAACAGGATCAGTAATATATGCACATCATAATATAATATAAAATCATAATACAAATAAATTCAACCTTTTTTTAACCATAAATAAATTATATTAAATAATAGTGTCCTTCTATTCACTTCTTGACCAATTCTCTATTGCTTAAATATGAAGAAGACTATTGGCAGTAGCATCTTGTGGACAGCACACATCTATTATATAAGATGATATTATTAAAATACTGTAATCTATAATATATTTAAAAAATGTATAATATATTTCTTTAAATATTCTGAATAAAGTCAATTCATTCTATTATCAAGTTTATAATAAGTTAATGGCCATTCATTCAATTAATTTATTTAAAGTCTAATAAATATCTAAAGTATTGTAGTTTGTAGATCACAAATTCTTAAATTTAGGTATCTTAAATTAAATTAATCTATTGTGAGAAGTACACTTGTAGAAGAGAATGTTTGATTTAACTAAACCTCATCTGTTTTCATAATAATGTACAGAGGGGAGATATCATTTATGAGTTTTCAACATTTCTGCAAGTTTCATAAAGTTACTAAAATGTTTAAAAATTGTTTTAATTCATTAATTGGAATGCCATTATCACAGGAAAGGTTTAGTATTTTCATTTACGGAATAAACATTTTTAAAATTCACATATTTTATCAATTAAACAATTTATAGTAAGTTAAATTTTATCACTCCACATTAAAAAAAAATTATTTCCTCTTTCAGTGGAGAGATCAAACAAAAATCATTAAAATACTAAAATAAATTTTAAAAATCTTTGTGCTGTTTTTTTAAACAATTGTAAATAGCATCTTTTAAACAAATGATGCAGCACAAGTAAATTATTATTATCTAATTATAAATTATTTTAATCAATTCTTTTTCTTTTGCAGAATTAATTATTATTGAACATCTAAACATATTCACAATGTCAATTTATATTTCTTACTTGAATTACAGTTTTTATTCCATGTAAATTAATTCCAAATAATATTTACTTGCAAATATTATGGAAAAGCTGTTAAGAAATTATTTGCATTTTGGTAATGTGATTTCCAGTAGTCAAAATAGATATTCCTTGGCAATTTTAATTATAATATAGATGTTCAATTTATTTCTAAAACTGACAATTGTATCCAGTCATAGTGATAACAATAACAATAATTTTCAAAGTTTTCTATTGTAGCAAATTTTAAAAATATTGTAATAATGAAATATATTACCATTCCATTAGCAGTTACAGAGATTTCAGTTCCCTTGGTGTTTCTGTTCAAACAATTGTGCCAAGACATATGTTTAGCCTATCATACTGAATTTAATAAAAACAGAAATTGCAAAGAAAATTACACTTTTTTTAAAATTTAGTAAAATTAAAATTCAACTGTTACAAAATTAAATTGATTGAGAACTGAGAGAAAATGAAGAGGGTCTGGTGTAGTCTGATGTTAGGTGTCAGTCTCACCATATTTATACCCTTGGTCATATGACCATTTTATCAGACTGTTTATTTACCTTTGAACTTACAATTTCTTCTCTGATTAGTTTGAATCCTTGATCTATCATCAAGAAAGATTGTTAATCAAAAATTACTTAATTAAACTTTTAACTTTGCAACAAATGATTATTTTTAGACACTTGAAATTAATTTAAAAAAAAACACTTCCTGGTTGAATAAAAATAATTAATTAAAAATAACAAAATAATGAGGATAAAAATAAAATATTACATGATATAAAATTTATACTATATCTTTAACCAACACATATTAATATAATATTTAATATTTATTTATTACAATTTTAAATCTAGGCAAATCTCAAAACAGGTTTTAAATTGCTCTTAAGATTATTTAAACTATATAATATTAAATAAATATATTAATTACCTATTCATTTAGCATTTATTCAACTATTTAAAAAAAAAGTACTTTAATTGCTAACTTTATTAAACTCTTTTATAATTAAATTAGTTTAAAAATATTTAATTAGAAGAATTTATTTAAATTCAAAGTTAATTAAATGTTATAGCTTTAGTTTTTAAACCAGCAATCCAAAATATAGGGTTTGAACTTGGTTTTTTAATTTTAAAAATTAATATAAGCTTTTTAAAATATTTTTACAGTTAAACTAAAACTAAATAAGCATTTAAAAGTCTAAATTACACTTTTTATCATTGACATTACTAGCTTTTAAAATTTAAATATGATGAACATCTGAAACATTTATTTAAATTAAAATTCATTATTATTTAGCTGTGTCAAAATTATTTTATAGATAGATAGTAAATAAATACTGATATAACAGCTCTAATATGCAACAATTATAGCATTATAAAGTATTCTCAATAATTGAATTAAAGAAAAAATAAAACTATATAATTTTTTTTAGGTTTCTTGGCACAAAGTTTTAACTAAACATTTAGCTTTTTTTAAAGCTAAAGATATATATATATATATATATATATATATATCTTTATATAGATATATAGATATATAGATATATAGATATAGATATAGATATAGATATATATATATCAAAGGAAAACTTGCAGCAATAGATTAGGAAATTCTTTTCATGTTTTTCCTTTTTTGTGTGTTTTATTTTTTAGTTAACAATAGAAAGATAATCATTTACAAACGAATAGTTGGATAGATAGGTATCACTCACTTTTAAACCTCATGTCATGAGCATAAAGTCCAATGCAATAATTCTTTACAACAAGAAGCTCACTAAAGTTTATGTTGCATTCTTAATATTAACTCTAAAGTTCATAATTTTAATAAGAATTTGTTAAGTTTATAAAACTTATTTAAAAATGAGATGCTAAAGTGAACTGTGGGGAAAAGTTAACAATCAATAGTAAAATATTACTGATTATGATCAATGTTTCAGTTTAATTAAGCCACATCATTGCCCTATTACCTGTTTTTGGACAGAGAATAGAAAACAATAGCAATTTATCCCCTCTTTACAGACAAAGAGTTTAACATAAGTATATGATACATGAATAAAGCCATTAAATCTTATTTCTTTAAAGTAAAAATTAGGTGTTACATATAATATCCAACATCTTATTTGGAACACTTACAATAATAAACCTCTAAACAATGACTATATTAATGCTATGCCATCTAGTATCAAAATCAATCCATGGTATAGTTACAAATTGAATTCATTTTTCCTCTAATCTTAATCTTATATGAATAATAGATTTAAATAGATAATTATAAGGGATGTATCATCATCTGATAAGATATCCTTGCAGCTTTATTTGAGTCAGATTTTATTTAAATTCACAGGCTGTTTAATTTTAATCATTTTAATAACCTTGTAAAGGGCATTTCATTAATTTAGCTAAGATGTTTGTCACTATGAGTATAACTTATTTGCAGTGTTGTAAAATTCTATTATTTCATGTTTGATATTATATAATTTGCTGCAAAGTTATTAAAATAAATGGAAATAAGCTCTACTTTATGAATTTAATTAATTCCTTAATACACATAAAGTACTTCATTTGAAGATGGTGCTAACAGTCATTTGGCTTCACTTGGCTCTCCTTGCAACTATCTGTAATGCTGCTTCACCAATTTTCCACTTATAGAAAGTGAAATTAAAATATTGGTTTATTAGTTCCAACAAAATTGATGAGGTCAGTATTTTACAAATAAAAATTTCTTTAAAGGAACCAAAGATCACTTCAAAGCAATGACTGATAGATTCTTTGAGAAATGAATTGCCAGACCATCTCTAAACTCCTCTTTCATTATTGTTAGCAGTGAGTAAAAAATGTATATTTTCTATAGTTTATTTAAATATGTATGGTTATTTTTACAAAATATTTATATAGGTTAAGAAATTTGGAGTAATAGTAAAATGAAATAATGTTTGGGAACAGTTTGCTAACTACTACATGATTTTTGTGATATTTTGATAAATTTTAGAACATAATTTCATAATTTTATGATGACATCAATAATCCATTCCTAATTTTAAAATGAAATTCCAATCATAAAGATTTTGTTATTTAATATTTTTGATAGTGTCAAACTCTAAAACATCACATTGTCACCATTTCTTATACTTACACAATCTGTATAAACAGTAGCAACTTTCTCTATACAATAGTGTCACCTATTGCAAGTGATAGTAATCAATGAATGCTAGATGGTTTGTGCATCAAAATCCCTAACCAATAACAATTCATTCTATATCTCCAGACTACTTTCTAGCGTGTGGCCTTCATCACTGAGGAACCTTGAATTTGGTCAATGTATGATGGTGACTATGATTATTAAAAAATAAAAGACACCAACATGTATAGATACTGAACTATTAGATGCAGTGCTATCAGATCCAAGACTTTTCACTGATGAAGGCCACAAACTAAAAACTAGTCTGGGTATATTGAATGAATATGCATTAGATAGAGATTTTGATGCACAAACTTTCTAGCATGTATTCCTTACTATAGGTTGCATTGAGTAGCACTACTGAATAGAGAATTGCTATAACAACTTTTATAAGCATAAAAATTGATGATCATGTGAAGTTTTAGTGGTTTAATGACAAACTTGACCAAAATATGATGCTGACAATGATTATTAAAAAACCAAAGAAACTAAAGTATAAGATAATAAACTGGGTTCAGATCTATATGATTATAAAAGTTAATAAGTTTGAATTGAAAATATTGTCTTCATTTTGCATTCATGTTTTTATAGTTAACTAAAATATAAAAGGTGAATGCCAGAGGATTGCATTAGAATCAAAGATCTATGTGCAATGCTTTCAGATCCAAGGCACAATATAGAAACTTAATTTGGGAATATTGGATGAGTAGGTACTGGATAAAGATTTTTATGCACAAACTTTGTAACATTCATTGATTACTATGGTTTGCAATGAGTGTCACTACTCTGTGGAAAGAGTTGCTACCATTTCAATAGTGTTAGTATTTGTTCTCATTACATATTTAGTTTTATTTCACTTTTATATTTTTTTCTTCCATATTTGAAAAATTCAAATATAATATTTAAAGATGTTTTTCATTTGTCAACTTATATTTCTAACAAATCAAATCCAACTTATTGAATTCTAATATAGAATAAAGAATTAAATACTACAATGAAATATTGAATGTTTACTCAAATTACCACTAGAGATAACAATGGAAACATACACTTTCTATATAGTTAAATATAAGCTGTTTTGAATAAAGTTGCTATATCTTGGTAGATGTAATATTTGTTTTATAGTTATCATTATTTTAATCTATTATTCATATAAGTCCTTGAATAGCAAATAAAAATGGATGCCTGTTTTTGTACATAATGTGGATTTACTATGATATTAAGGGGCATTGCATCAATATCTAGTGCTCAGAGGTTTATTGCTCCAAGCATTACATTTATCAGTACTGTAAAATTTGATATATATATAAAAAGTGTTGTTTTATTATAAATAATCTGATGAAATTAATATTTTTGGGGGGGGGGGGGGGGGTTGTACTTCCTTGCTCTGCAGGCAGTTGCCCGGTGGGGGGGTGGCCCCCGAATTAAAAAAAAAAATTAATAATAATTAAAATATGTTGTCTAATTATATAAAAATAGAATTAATTTTAACTACTATCTTGAAAGAGTATAACTATATATGGACTTATTGATTAGAAAAAACATCACATTTAAGAATTGTCTTTATCTCATCTATCACAGTTTTATATAAAATTTACATTATATAAAGCCAAATTTAATATATCTAGATGTTTAGGTAAGGATGAATAATGTTTACTTGAACAGCTCATGAAAGGATTTTTTTTTTTTAATGATGTTATGAGTCTCATATTTTTGTAGTTTACAATTCAGAGTAAGGTATTACATATTTGTAATAATGACATATAATAATTATTACATGCATAAAATATATATGAACACAGCAATGTGATCATTTAATTGTGCAATTTACTGTAACATTGATTGGCAATGTGTCAGTTCTAATCCATAATTTTCTTATAAAATTAAGTTCAATGATTGCTATTTAATGATTATGGATCTTTAATTTAGTTTTGTTTTGTTTCTGAATTGCAAGTAGGGTCCTAAGATAAGAAAAGCTTTAATGTGCAAATACTCATTGCACAATTAACTAAGTTAATAATAATAAAAGATAAGTTTTTTCTGATATAAAGATATTTTCAATGATTTATAATTACTAATATTTTTGAATCATTGAAATCTCATTTTAAGAGCAACAACAAAAAATTGTTTACATTGTGTTAATAAGGAAGCAAAGATACATATTCTTTTTTACATTTAATTATGTTAGAAAAATTTCATTTTGTTTCAAATTTATTCCAAACTGAAAGTCATGTATATAAACAAATTAATCATCTATAGTAAGGGTTAGTTTAGTTGTGTTTAATTATCTAAGAAAAAATTAAAAGGTTATTTGTACAAATGTACTGCAGTTCTTTAGTTGGATTATGCTTATAGAAAAGTAGAATATATTAAATATATATTTTCTTGTATTGATTTACTTTGTTTGATCATTTTCTTAACATTGATCCCATTGAAATTCCTCACACTAAAGCTTATGCCATAAGTTTATGTTAAACAATTCTATTTTAACACTATTTTGCATTTATTTTTTGTTTATAGATAATAATAAAAAAATTCTAAAATGCAAAGCAAGTAACAAATTGGGAAATTTTATGCTCACTGCAAATATTATGCTAAGAGATCTACATAGCTACTCTTTTAATTTTAAATATATTTTTAATAATTCGATACATAATATAATTATAAAAGTGAAATAAAGTTATGTGTAAACAATGAGTATTTGCCAATTGCTCATTGTTTATATCTTACAAGCTTAAAAGAATTGGGTCATGTGATCTATTACTCTTATTTTAAAGTTATATGTAATATTTTATTTTTCTATGTGTAATAATACAGATAGAAAATTAAAAATAAAAATTTCTGCTATTCTACTAAAGCCAGATTGCAACTTGTTTTTTTTTAATTTTACATAAATTTATTCTTTTTTAAATATTTTCACTTACTTTTCAATAATAAATATGCAAAAAATAATTTTATTTTGATGCAAACTCTATTCAAATTGAAATTATATATATATAAAAGAAATAACTTTATAGTTTGATCCTCACTTTAGAAGTGCCAAATGTAATATAAGTAGTATAATATTTATTATTACCAATATCTCATGCACAGACTTCCTAAAAGAC
This sequence comes from Epiperipatus broadwayi, assembly GCA_028023455.1. Taxonomy (NCBI): domain Eukaryota; kingdom Metazoa; phylum Onychophora; class Udeonychophora; order Euonychophora; family Peripatidae; genus Epiperipatus; species Epiperipatus broadwayi. Next base: position 4,420,016 of record JAQFVV010006299.1, read on the forward strand.
ATATTCTTTTATTCTTACATTTATCCTTTTAAGATATTTATCAGAATAACTCAATGCATTTCATCAAATGTTCAGGATTAACAAATGAGGTAATAATTTCCTGATCTATCATGCTTTGCAAAGATTTCATTCTTTTACTGAGACTAAGTCAATGATTGCCGCTTATACAGATATGCCGATGGCTAAAATTCCACATTTTTTGTAATTAAAGAGTTAAAATTAGATAAAAATATTTGGTAATAAACACTATATATATATACCTACAAACAAAAAAGAAATCATTCATAAACAACTCATCACTTTTTTTTTTCCCAAACAAAGATGAATGTGTCACAAACAGTTACTTATTATCACTTTGAAATAAAAGGAAGCAGTGATTCATAACTGTAATTATCTAGCAAATATGAACATAAATATATTTGGTTATACATTATTGCTTTGTTCATGTAATACCCTATCACTTTACAAGTTTAAATACTGTATCTTTGTTATATAATGACAATGCAAAAAGAAAGTAAATAAGTCATTGTTTTGTGCAGTAAAATACATCAAAACTGTATTAGTTTAATGCATTTCTATGTTATATGGCTGTGTTGCATGGCTTAATACAGTGATAGGGTTCCAAACTCTGAAACATAAAGTATTTGCACTGATTTCAGAACTGACACTTCTAATACCCAAATTCTTTTGAATTCCCAAACAATGTAATCAATTGGGTTTTCTTTTACAGTCTGAATAGACTTTGATGAGAATAAAAAATTCTGAAATGAGTTGATATTGAATTCAGTTAATCATTACATCCACAGAATTACTCAAATATAATCCATTGTTATAAAACCACTAAAATATCATATGATCAGCTGTGAATAACACTAACAAACTTTCCATATAGTAGTGACACATAGTGCAAGCTAATAATTAATGGATGCAAGAAGGTTTGTACATAAAATTTCAAGTATGTTAATTTTCAATTTAATAAGTTTTTAGAGATATATGTGAGAGGGTGATATATATATATTTAAAAAAAGTTTAGACTGAAAAGTGTTTTAGTTATCATTTAAAATAGAAATAAAAACAAATCTTGATTTCTCTTGATTTAATATTCAACATAAGGCTATATACACGACCCTCAACTCTACACACTATCTCATACTATTATATACCTGACCACATATATGTCTAAAAGATAAATAATCACTTGACTGTAAAAGTTTCTTTTAAAATATATATAAATATATGAAATTTTTTTGTTTTGATTAGTAAAACTGATTTTTTTAATGCTTTTTTCATAAAGAAAACAATATTGTAAATTAATTAGAAAACAATATTGTGCATGATTTTTAATGTGGCACAAATTGGTTTGTAATCTCCATTTTAAATTTTGAATTGGAATAATTACAAAAAATTCGAATATTAAAAAAAAACAAAAAGACATTGGAATTGATTTTTACTTAAAAACAATATATATATATATTTTCTTCAATCATAATTGGTGTTTTATGTTTAACTTCAAATAACGTACGGGTTAAGCAGAAATTAATCAATTCAATAACTAATTTAGTTATGGAATTACTCATACTTTTATTTTAAGTTAAGCATAAAAACTCCAATTGTGTTTGAAGAAAAAAAAATTTGACTTTTAAGTGCACATTAAATATAAGTTTATATATTTTTTTAAAAAACATGTTTTCAGGAGTAACTATGTTAATACAATAATATTAAGGTAAATATGCTGACATTTCAACAAGATATTAAAAATTACAGACCTATCAGCCTTTTATCAGTTTTATACAAAATCCTCTATAGAGAACATTGAATTTTAACCAAACAAAAGAACAACTAGATTTAAAATAGATTTTAGTGCAGTAGATCATATCCAAGTATTGAGAGAAGTTATAGAAAGGACCAATGAATATGAGTTCCTATTATGCTTTAGATTTGTAGATTATGAAAAGGCATTTGATTCTATAAGAATTTTTTTCAGTGATTAAAGGATTGGATCATCAAGGTATAGACCCAGAATATTGTCATATTCTGAATAATATTTATAAAAATGCAACAGCAACAATTAGATTACATAATGATACTATGAAGGTTAACATTGAGAAGGGTATAAGATAGGGTGACTCTATATATCCAAAACTTTTTAAAGCACTGCTGCAAAAAGTATTTTGTGGATTAAAATGGGAAACTAAAGAGTATAAAAGTAAATGAAGATTACTTAAGTCATTTAGATTTTGCAGATCATGTAGTTGTTTTTGAAAATAATGTTTCAGAGCTTCAGGAAATGTTGCAAGAGTTATCAGATGAAAATAAGAAACTAGAACTATTTTATTATTTATTATTTTAGTTTAAAAAACTAAAATAATATTTAATAGATTTTCTCCAAAGATGAAAATAAAGATTCATTATGATCAGTTAAAAGAAATTAACAATTACAAATAACTTGGTCAGATTACTATTAGAAATGGAAATGTAAGTAATGAAATTAATCACAGAATTAAACTTGATTGGAGTGCTTTTGGTAGAAATAACTTAATATTAAAAGGAAATTTGCCTATGAATTTGAAAAGAAAGGTTTTTAATAAATGAGTTTTACCAGTTTTTACTTATGAATCTGAGATTTGGACATTTAATAGAAGAGTAATACAGAGACTTCAGACCACATATGAAGAGATACATGTTAGGAGTAACAAGAAGAGATTGAAAACACAATACATGGGTAAAAGAATAAACAGCTGTTTCTGACATCATTGAAAGAATTAAGACTAAAGTGGAGTTGAGCTGGACATATTTCTAGAAAAGACAATAAAAGATGGACAATTAAAATCTTAAACTGCATTCCAAGAAATTGTAAAAGACCCAGAAAGAGACCACATGTGAGATGAATGGATGAAATAAGAAGTATGAAGGAGTGATATGGAGAAGAGAGGCTAGAGATCAAAGAAGATGGATTGAACTTGGAGAGACTTACATCTTGCAATGCATTGATAATGGTAGACAATGATGATGAAATTCTTAAAAATTAATAAAAATACAGAAAACTACTTTTTTAAAATTATAATATTTTTAATACCCATTTAGAACTAAAACAAAATTTCCTGAATATTTTCTTTATAACTAAATTAAGAAAGAATAAGCAAATTTTTAAAGAATGAAATAGACTCTTGTTATTCTAAATAATAGTTACTAAGAATTAAACAAAGCAATTTTTTTATATATAAATTAAAAGGATCTTTTTTCATCTCCATTTTATCATATGATCACTCTAAGAATAAAAAAAATATTAAATCATTTTGTTTTTATTTAATAGGTTTAAAGACATTATTAAATAAAAAGTCAGCAAAATATTTTTTAATTTTGTAACTTGGAAAAAAAATGCATTTAAGAATACTATTATATAATTATTATGGTGTTAAAATAACAAGTGGGTGTAATCTTTTAATAAATCATAGATTAATAGAAACTGATAATAAAGTGCAAAAAATATAATATCTAAGTGATATTAAGTTAATTATCATATATTCAAGCCCATGGATCACATCACCAAGTGATTACAATGTGAACTAAAAAAATTAAAATTTTCTTTTGTTAACATTTTTTTTTGTTTACTATAGTATTTTGAACAGCATACAAGTGAAAGAGCAGAAATTGATATAGAAATTGTGATAGCTTCACTAAATTTGAGTCAGTTTTTATTTGAACTATTCTATTTCCATATAATTCTTATAATAGTAATTGCATATTTTATTTTTTTATCCTACAGAATTCAAATTATTTTGGAATAAAAAAACATTTATTACATATCTGGTTTTTACTAATTTTAGAAATTCTTCTGGAAACAGTATTATTTGTTAGAGTATTTTTACAAATGTTATACCCATACTTTTTTCCATTAAGTATTTTAGTCATTTTAATAGGAGCAAGTAACACAAAATCTTCTCTTATCATATAAAGATTTTTAGTTTTTTCAATTAAATAATGATTTTCATAAGATGCAAGTAAATTCTTTTCATTGACAGTAACAAATTTCTCAAAACGTTGTTATTTTTATCTGCAGATTTTAAAGTCATTTATATTTTTTTAGTTTTTCACAATATGGCTAACATTATTAGCAGTAAGCTGCTATTTTATTTTGGCTGATTTCATGCTCTTCCCTACCAAAATTCATGATTATTAAAAGTAAATTCATATTGCAAAATAATTTGACTTATTTATTTTTTCTTGTTAATTTAAGTGGATTACAACCTGGTAATAAAAATATTTCTACATTATCATTAATATTTTTATCTTTTTGTCTAAATGTAGCCAATTTATCTGTAAACAAAAAGTATTTCTATCCTAAAATATAAATGACTATTGCCAATAATTCATCAAATAAATACTAGCTTTAGGTTATGAAATTACATTTATTTGTGCTTAATTTGAAAAATTAGATATTTACACTAAAATATGCATTCAATAGTGATCATGATGAAACATTATTAAAGGTTTGTTGTCTTTATTGCAGAAATTAAACACTTATTTTCTGTAAAAAGAGATAATAGGAATTTCTAAAATTAAACATTCTAACACAATACAAACCAAAGACATATTAATTTGATATTTAAGTATTGAAGAATGAAATCTTTATTTTCCATACTATTATGCTTTTAAATGTTGTATGCATAGTAAAAACAAAGCACTTTATAACTTACATTAATTTCACTCTGAGGCAAGATATTTCTGGCAGTATTTACTTATGTGGTGTGATGGCACATAATGCAAAATGTATATATTATGTAATCAGATCTAAGGCTATAATGAAATCATGTGATGCAACATGTGTAAGTGCTTCCAGAAACATTTTAGATTCATTACATGCTTGATTTTTATTAATTTTCTGTTTGTTGCATGTTCAAAACTTTTTACTATTGCCAAGGGTTTTTATTGCAACACCCACCTTCACTCATGTAACTGCTTATAAGGTTATAACCACAATTTAAGAAATTTTGACAATGCTTTTTATTATATAATCTTGGGAGTTTACTTCTGGGCTCTTTCAATTATTCTATTTTGAGCACAAATACTTTTTCTTTTGATAATTTAATAAATGTAAATATACAATTATATAAGTGATCAAGAATTGTAACAAGATATGTTCTTTGCTGAAAATATAGAAAAATATGTTGCTGATGCGCTGTCAATAAAAAAAGCAACGATATGGAGAATTTGCTTGGTAAATTATAAGATGTGTAGTCAAGCGTTGTTAGCCGAGAGGTCATCGCAGCTGCCTTGCAAGCAAGTAGTTGTTTGCAGACGGTTGTGGGTTCGTCTCCCGGCTGATGCTATGACATATGAAAAAGAAGAAAAAAAAATTATAAGATGTGTAGACATTCTAGTGGCAGATTGAGACTTAATCATTCTATTAAATTAGATAAATTGCCTTTTTTTTTTTTTTAAATTATTGACATTACTTGATTGAAAATTGATCCTGAAACCCTTTAATTCTAAATTCACTATTATACCATCACACTAACCCACACAGGACAAAATAATTTGTCAATGATGAGGAGTTGATTGATATTATCGAACAAGTAAATGGCATTTCTTAAGAATTTAAATTTTTAGAATAAAGATCAAGGCAATGTCTGTTGAATGTTTTGTTTTAAAAATTATTTTTATATGAAAAAATGTTTTTATTTATATTCAGTCTGCGTTCAATTTTTTTTCGCTATAGACCATCAAACTAATTATCAGTTTCAAAATGAAACTACATATATAGATCTAAAAAGAAAGTTCAAATAAATGATTATATCTAATTACACAAATCTTGAAACTTCTGTTCTAGTTTTAATTTTAATATAAATGTTTTTTTAAAGGACATCAGATATTTCTGGTTTTATTTTTAAATTATATTATTGTTATGGAAATTAACAGATAAATTATAATCATTGGCTATTAGTTGCTCAGAAATCTGATAAGAATATCTAAATGGCAGATTGAGTGCTACAATTTTATTTAATTGATTAAACTAATTTATTTTTATTTTATTCAGATGAGAACCAATCCAGACATCATTAACAATGGCTATTCTAGAACTATGGTATTCCATCCAGATCATTATATTTAAAACAGGCAAAACTCACTATAGTGTACGTATAGTGAGTTTTGCCTGTTTTAACATCGGCCGGGACGCGAACCCACAACCGTCTGCAATCAACTACTTGCTTGCATGGCGGTTGCGATACCTCTCGGCTAACAACGCAAGTTTTGCCTGTTTTAACAACAGCTATACACAAGCATAATAGGTGGTGGTCATGTGATCATTATATTTACTGAATGCTTTTTATAACACATAAAACATTTCTAGTGAACTGTGAAAATATGATACTGCAAAAGCTTTTGTTAAAGTGTTAATGTATAATAACAATCAAATATTTTTATTGTACAATAATAACCCTTTCTTTAAGACACCTTTTAAAGTCAAAAACAATAATTCTAGAAAAAATCAGTTGCCTACATTCACATTGTTTAATTCTAAGAATCAGTTTAAAGCAAACAAACTTTCTTGCAATTAATTTATTAAATACGACATTTTTATTTATTTTAATATAATTCCATTTCTCTTTACAATAAAAATCTGGAAGAGTGAATGATATTTTAATATTGGATCTTCTATGAAATATCACAGCTATACTGGGTTAGGGTTGAGATTGACTTTCATCACAGCAGATTTGATAATAAAATACCAAATAATGTTTTCAAATGGAAGTATAACAAATAAATCAAATAGTAAGGTAAATATTGATGTAAGTAACTTTTTATAAAATAACAATTCTATTAAATATTTAATTTTATTCAAGTAGAACATAAACTCATATACATGAGAATGGCATCAGGATTATAATTTTAAGATATTATTTTCATTAGATATTAATAAAAATTAATGCTGTGTGATTGACTGCAATGGAGGTAAACTTAAAAAGCTCAAGTTCCTCAATTCATTCTTAGTTCAAACATTTTTTCATCTTCTCTTATTTTTTAGCTAAGAATATCTAAACACTTTTATACATATATCCCTATTTTCTGCTGAAAAGTAGATCAAATGTCTACACAATATTTAAAAACTGAGCAAATACTATATATGATAGTTTTCTATCGCTTGCCACATCCAGACTAATTAACACATTTATTTTCGCATCTTATATTCATATCATATATTTTAACAAGTTCTGATGATAAAATTAATAAAATAATCGAATTGTTTATTGTTCAGCAATTTTCAGAAAGTTCAAGCATTGGAAATGACCTATGAACCCAAGATTCTTAGACTCTCAAGTCTGTTACTCTACTAAGTGAAAGTTATGAACATGTGATAGCGATGTGATGCATTGTGACTTCTTTTCCAGAGTCAGGAATCTGTCAGCCATTATGTCCAGAGAAACCTGTTTGCCATTTTACCTTCCCTTTCCATACCCTGCCCTAAGTTTTTCTATATTCTTCTCTATCCTCCTCTGCCCCATTTCCACAACATAATCTTTGTCAACTCCATAACCTTTATATCTAAATTCCTCTTATCTTTTCCCAAACTCAGCCTAAAAGCCAAAAACCCATTTTCTGTAAAATCGCTTTGTTATATTTATTTTGCCACAACTTCATTATTTGTACTCTTTCTGTGTTCAGGCATTTACATTTAATTAACAGATTGCTAATATTTTCTATGCCTTCCTTACACAACTTGTACACTAAATCACCCACATTTTTCTATTATGTGTTTATTTCCTTGTTGCTAAATATCCTGTTCAAGCCTTAAACAGTAAACTATTTTTTATGCTATTATCATAAGTTAACTTGCACCCAATATTCTGTTTACTTCTATATATATTTAAACTCTTTTTACTCTCCTTACTAATTTTCCACCTCTCCAACTCCTTATTCTCTATTAATGCATCTATTATTCTATCCTGTTTCTTGCCACTATAGTACTCAACAATTCTCCTAGCATAATCATTCCACATTTTATATAAGTATACTGACATAAATTCTTTATCCAAATCTTCTCCATACTATACTACCTTTTTCACCCATCTTGTTGCCTGACCTTTACTCATAACCCAATTAAATACTATTTTGGCTATTCTCTTATTATTCATAAACTGCAATCTACTGAATATTTTTATTTTGCTTTTTGCTCTCATATAAAAACTTTACCACCCCATTTTTCCTGGATTTTCCTTTTTTGCTGTCCATACATCTGTATCAAATGCATATCTTCCTACTTCTCTTTGTACTCTTTCTAAGTAATTCAACACTTCTTTACTAATACATGATGCATCATTACCATATGTTATCCCTGGTATTGCCAGTTCCTTTCATACAATTCTAGCTGCATTATATTTGTTATCTGAAAACACTGCTATTATCAATACCTTTCTTTTCTTTGTTTTATTGATCTTTTTTTTTTCACATTCATCCAGACAATATCTCTGAATTATTTAAGATAATTCCCAAATAGTTATAGCAATTCACTGCACTTAACTATATATTCCCTAATAAGAACTCTTTGTCTTCTCTTTCCTTAGTATTAATCATCATTACTTTTGATTTTTCTTCACTAAATTTAATCCCTATCTCTTTACCCATCCTTGTACATGTCTTCAGCATACCTTCCATATCTTCCTTTTTTTCTGTGCTCAAGAAGACATCATCCACAAATAAAAGGTCCAATAATGTATATACTCCCTTGTCACCTATTAATAGTATCTCTACCCTTTTTCCTAGTCTTTCTATTGCTCTCTCCATTTCTCTCAAATACAGCAAAAACAAAGTAGGTGACATAGAGCATCTTTGCCTTAGTTCCACCCCATTTTTAACTTTAACTGATTCTATATTCCCTAATTGATACATATAGTAATTATTTTTATATAATCTCTTAATAAGTTTCTTAAAGCTCCATCTTTTCCCAAATTCACTAAACTTACTCATAATCTATTTCTATTTACTCTACCATATGTCTTCTCTACATCCATAAAATGCATGTATAACTGTCTACCTATATTTCTACTTATATCTATAAATTGGTTAACTACCAATAAACTATCTCCTATGTGCCTATTCAGTCTAAAATCTCCTTGCATTTCTTCTACTATATTATTTTCTTCCATCCATTTTGCAACCCTTCCAACCACCATATATGTGAAAACTTAATAAACCACTGATGTTTCCACTATCGGTTGATAATTGCTTAACTTTCTATGATCCTTACCCTGTCCTTTAAATAGTAGTCTTACTCTTGCATTATTCCAATTATCCAGAAAATCTCTCTTATGTGCCATCTCATTAAACATGATAATAGCTTTAATTTTGCCCTATGTCCTAAATTCATTGCCATCTCAGCTGTTTATCATCAAAATCTCTTGCCTTTCCACTTTTCAATATCTTCCCTGCATCATTCAGTTCATTTTCTGTACACCTAATATTTCCATTACTATATGCTTTTATGTTTGTTATAACTCTGTCCTTCACATCTAACATTTTTTCTATATTCATTACATATTTATTTAAGATTGTATCCAATTCTCTTTTACCTCATCATCTGTAATACTATTTTTCTCTCCTCTACATTCCTTCTTTTAATGTATTTCCAAAATTTGTTACCCCCATCTCTTCCATTTTTATTATTATCCTCGACAATTTTACTTTTGATTTCATTCTCTCTATATAATTATCTATTTTGGCCATTTTCTTTTTTTTAATGCTTTTCCCATTCAACATTAACATCTTTTTCACTTTCTTTGTTCTTAATAGCAAACTTATATTCTCTGCATGCTTTTTTCTCTCTTTTACACTTTTACTAACTCTCACTTTTCTATTTTATTCTTCTCAATATTCTTATCTAAAACCCTATTTGCCATATTTTCTACTTCACCACATCGGTCCTTATATTCATTCCCAATCAACTTTTCCATGGTTTCTTCAACTTTTATTTTATATTCTTCTTATCATTCATTTTCCATTCACATCTTTCACTATCCTTTCTACTTTTATTACTATTTTCCATCACATTACTAACTATTTCTATTATAAAGAAATTATGATACTCTCTCTTCATTAACAAACACTTTAATTTTCCATACTTTATTCATTCCCTCTTTCTCTATTAATACATAATCTATTGTGCAAAATATATCATTTCTAAACCACGTGTATTGTCTCTCATAAATATTTGGTAAATTTCAAGTGCTCAAGGAGTAGATTCTTAATGTAATGCTAGCTTTAGTTAACTTTAGTAATTAATGATTTCCAAATAATATTCATATTCTTTGTACATTATAAAATATTGGCCAATAATGAATATCTAGCAAGCCTGTCAATTACTACTTCTTTCCTCCATTGCTTTTCGATGAAGGGGTATTAGAGAAGCCTTTGCCCTACATTGGGCTATTTGTTGAAAACCCTATTTTATCTTCTCAAATATATATGTAATACAATGATAAAATGTCAATTAATCTGCTTTTCATTAGAGAATTTAATATACGTAGGTGTATATATATTACTGAAAGAGATAATTAAATAAAAATTGAAGAAATAAAAATCTAAATATAATTAAACTACAAATATTATTTGATTATAAATAATTTTAAGTGTTTAAAGTTTTGTTAGACTTTGGAATATAATCTACTGAAAAACAAAGAGTTTGCAATATTCGTTCAGAAAGTGACTGTGAAGGAAATATAATTCTAAAATAAATTTTCTTGATATTACTTTGAAGCATCAAATCAAATAATAATAATGCTACTAAAATGTATTAATATAATAGATTTCTACTTTTATTACTAATATTTTTTTAATATTTTTAATTTACAGACTTTGTTGTCAAGGTTATGAATGTCTATGTATATATTAAAACTTTTTTCTAATACTCTGTTTAATCTACAGTAGTGTTTCTTCTATATACAGCGGCCTCTAAAGACAACTGTCAGAACTAAATGATGAAAATCCTATTGTAAATTATTTTAAAATCCACTAGATGTCACTGCTTAAAGCGAGATCGTCGACTAACTTTTGCTCTCCTTAAAAAAAAAAAGTGTTTACATATATGCGTACATACACCTCTTCCTTATAACTTATTTAATTTCTGTTTGTTATTAATCAAAATCAAGTTTACAAAAAGACATACAAACTTATAATAGTTCTATAATTTTATTTCTAATTAAAATTTCGCGGAATTTTATTTCTAATTAAAATTGTTGTGGCATTAAAACTCAGTAAAATAAACTATAATACGCACTCATAATTCTTCTACATGCGTAGTGTTTAAACATTTATTGCTACACTCATTTTTATAGTATGAATATATATATACAGTCAGTAAATACAAAGATCAAAAGAATATAAAAATAACTTTAACTGTTGAATATCAAAATTACATTTCATTTAATGTAACTTATAACTATTTACACAATAATAATAATTTATTAAACACAGAAATATATTATTACTTACAAATATTAATAAAGATCATTTGATTGTGATAAATAAAATAATAACTTATTTTTCAACTAAACATTAGTTGGCTAAATTTGAAGAAACCAAAAATCCAAAGCATAAATAAATAAATTAAAAGAAATAAATATTTCGTATAACATATCTATTTACTTATTCATTACACCGGGGTTTGGAAAAAAGCAAAAGAACAGAATTTAGCAAACGGATTTTTAGAAGTTTGTTTTGATATAGGCTTTTTATTTTATTAATTGTTCATTAATTAAATGTAATGAGATATAATGTAGTTGGCTATTATTGTGATTCTATGTAAATATATAATTTGTTAAAACCATAATAGGGTTTAATATTTGTGTAATTTTTTGAAACAAAGGATTGTGAAAGTGATTCAGTCTTCAATAATAGTTTGCTTAGATCTTCAAAGTTATATTCTCTATTTTTTAAAAACATCATGATATATGTGTTCAATTGGATTTAAACAGTCTAGAGACTTCAATTTGGCATAAAATTAAATATTATTGATTACATCTATTTGAAAACAGAAAAATTTGCTTTTCTATAGGTCCGCGAAGAAAATCAAAATTATAAAGTGATTTTTTTTTTAGATGCTGATAATAATAATGAGCTGATATATTAAATATTAACATAATGAAGCCTTTTGTCTTTATTGTCTCAAAATTTACAATAATGTATAATTACTTTATAAAATTTCGTTTCTGGTATTTAAAGTGTTTAATAGTCAGTAGTGTCAAATTAAACAATATTTTTTGAATCATGAAAGTCTTTATGTAATTTTACATTAATTTTAATTTAACAATCAAACAATAATCATTGTTAAGCCAATAAACATCACATGATCACCATTTCTTATGCTTTCTTATAACTGTTATTGAAACTGGCAATATCACTATATATGTTGCCACACACTGCAAGCTAGAGCAATCAATGGATACCAGAAGGCTTATGCATAAAATTCCATGCTCTCAGATTCAAGGCTCCTCACTGATGAAGGCCACAAGCCAGAAACTAGTCTGAGGATATTGGATGAGTAGGCACTAGATGGGAATTTTATGCACAAGCCTTCTGACATCCATTGATTGCTCTAGCTGGCAGTGTATGGCAATATGTATAGTGAGTTTTGCCTGTTTTAATAATCATTATTATTATATATGCAAATATATAACATGCAATTTGATTGGTATGTTTTTGTCAAAGTATGTACACCAATATCAATGTAGAAAATATCTTAGAAATACCAACTGACAGATATAGAAATGATAAACAAAAAATATCAATAATTGATAGAAATCATCAAGATTAGTTTGTAAAAAATTGCAATTGAGTTTAATGGAGATTATTTTAAATAACAAAAAATGTGATTAATAGGAGAAAGAAATGTTAAGTGGAATGCTAAGTAATATATAATATTGATTTTTCCCTTTATTTGCAATTGTAATTCAAATTTGAATACATTTGTTCATTTACAATTCAAAATGATTTCTTTATTCTTTATAACCTAAAGCTAAGTGCACTTTTTGTGAAGTTATCATAATAAGAACTATGAATATGGTGAATTTCACTGGAGGTGCACCCAGCTTTAGGCTATAAAGAAGAAAGAACTCACTTTATTACACAGCAAAACATATATAGGCAAATTTGAATTAAGTAATATATAAATAGAGAAATTAGAAGTATTAATGATGAATAATAAAAATACTCCAGTTTATATAAAAATGTATGATGTTGACCATTTGTTAACTTTTAATAAAAGCCAAAGACAAAAAGATTTTTTTTTTTCAAATATAATAAATTAGCTGTAAGAATAAAATTTACACCATAATGAGAAAATAGAATATAAGTTGGCATAATTAGATATTAAATTAATAAAATCATATACTAATGGTAAATAATATAGAAATGTTCATATGTAAAAAATATAATGAATTGAAATATAAATATAGACTTAAAAAATATAAAATAAATAACTTACAGGGCTATAAATTATTGCTTAAATAAGAAAGATTATAATAAGCAAGTAGAATTAATAATTAGAGAACTTCAAAATAATGATTAGCCAGTAAAAATTATAAATGAAAATATAAAATTGTTAAAAAAATGATTGAATAGTAATAAAAACAAAAAACAAATAATAGTAACAAATATCAATGCAACTAACTAAAATTAATATATAGATATAAAATTTATAACAATAACTTAGTAAAAAACATGAATAAAATTATCAATAAGATTAATAACAAATTTAATAACATAATATGTTTAAAATAATAAGTAAAAAAGAATAAACTTATTACATTAGATAATAAACATATTTAAAACATATAAAATTGTGTAAATGGAGTATATAAACTTGAATGCAAATGTGTAAAGCAAATAGTGTGACATGTAATTATGTAAGTGAAACAAATAATTCAATTTATACAAGATTCATCCAATACAAATATGATAAGAGATTGCCTATTTATTTAGACTCACTAAACATAACATAAATTTGAAAAAAAAAAAAATAGCAAAAATGATTTATTATACTAATGATAAAGGGAATAAAAAAAATTAAAAAAACTATCTCAATTAAAAATATTACTTCAACTTTAAATTGAAGATTTGGACTTGGAAACATTACTTTTATAAAAATATAATTCATTAAATATACATATGGATTAAAAATAAAATTAAAAAAATATGTTCATAGCAAAAGTTAGTATACAAATCATAAGACAACTTAAATTTTGTTGGTTAAAAGTTCTTAGAGTTGAAGGGAGATAAATCTATATTTAAAAAAAAACTCAAAATTTTGGGGAAAGTAGAAATGTATAATTGCTGTTAAGTAATGAATGATTAAAACTGTAATAAGATATTTAATGTGATTAAAGTACATTAAATTATTAATTTATTTAATGCACATTGATTATATAAGTAATATTTACTAAGGCAATAAACCTAAAGCATGTGCAGTTGAAAATGTGAAGGTAGGGACCTCCACAGGTCTTAACCACAATGTGTAAGCTTGTGGTTAAGATCTGTAGAGGTCCCTACCTTCGCATTTTCAACAGCACATGCTTTAGGTTTATTGCCTTATTAAATTATTAAAAAATTTAAAAGTTATATAAATGTAAAATTAAATAATATATATATATGTTACAAATGTAAAATAATTTATACAAAATAAATCAAACAAAAAAGAAAAACGTGTAATTGGGAGATTTTGTAAATATTTATAATGTAAAGTATTATATATAATGTAATATATAATTACATCTACTTAAGTATGAATAAATATGTATAAATATATATATTTTTGAATATTATAGCTCTGATGAAGGTTGCTGAGCAATTGAAAATATAAGAAAATATTATTTGATTGTGCTGTAAAAGGTAATTAAAGAAGATGTATAAATGACTTATATATATATAAAGAAATACAAATTGAATAAAAATTTTAACAATTATGGAAATAATTCACTATATAATTACTGCTAAAATAGCATCATTACAAATTTTCAGAGAAATATGGTATTATTAAATTGAAATTATTATCAATTGAACAATGGATGAAGATCGAATTGCAATAACTCTTGTTTGAATATGAACAGAAGTAAATTAATTATATAAATATGTAATTGAAATGGAATTAACTGCACTGAAGAATGTGATGTCAAAAAATAATGAAAGGAATCACTTAGCTCAGTGGGAGGTAATTCTGTTTCAGTTACAGATATTTAAAAAAAGTAGAAGGGGTAGAATTCAAACTTTCAAACTCCCTACTTCTCTACACTTCATCTTATACAACTGACACATATGACCATATACATGGGAAAAATATAAATGATCTACAATATACAAATTTTGTGCTGAACTAGCACTCATCGGCTGGTCCAGATCACCATCTTTTACATATATATACAAGCAGTGCTCAGTTTATATTAAGGTAACAAATTTTCAAACTTTAATGGACAAGTTTTAATTTTTCCATCCTCCACCACTTCAGCCATCTATACCATTAAAAATCCAATGATGAAACACTCAGAGCCCTTCTTGATGCCAATATTATTGTCTTATCCATATTGACTTTAAATCACTCTGATCCCTCACATATAGAAACTTAATATGTCCATTTAAATATACAGCAGAAGGATGGGCAAAATACTGTCTGAATATGCAATATTCAAATATAAGTATATTGTCTATATCAAACTTAATGTAATTAGAAGTTACTTGAACTCAGATTAGTATAGAAAATATACTTCTATTTGAATATTTCATATTCAGCCAGTATTATACCATGCCTCTTCTGTGCTGAGATCCTATATTTGAGAAGTCAGTGTGACTTAAAGTTCAACATGGATATAACAATAATACTGGCATCAACATCTGTTTTGAGTTTTCCATCATTGGATTTTCAATGATATGGATAGCTGAAGAGTTGGTGAGTGGAGAATGTTGAAACTTGCTCATTAAAGTTTGAGTCTTTGCTATCTTAATATAAACTGAGCACTCATTGTATATATGTGTGAGAGATGGTGATCTGGACCAATGGATAAGTGCTGGTTCAGCACAAAATGCATATATTGGAGATCATTTATCTTTTTCACATGTATGTGAGGATGCATAGCTTGAAAGACTAAGTCCCTTCTATATATATATATATTGTAGAAGTATATATATACTCACACATACATATAATCAATATGCATACATTATATTTGTATTCCTATTATATTTATAAAAATATATAATTTAGTAAATTAGTATTTTTCATTCTTTAAAATGAAAAACCATTGTTGAGAAAAGACAATTGACATGGTGATGACACATGCAGTTTATCAAATTAAAGGGAATGAAATTAACTTAATGATTTAATATCGAATTGTAATGTAACAATATATAATATGATATGCTTCAGCAAGCTGATGCAACTATATATAGAAAAAAATTCAAAATTTTTTTGAGAAGATTAAAAGATTCTATTCTTTCAGCTATATCCTCACAAAGACTTATACTGTGTTCGATTTAAAAGAACAGTGGATAGGAAAAAATCTATATTTTGAACGATTTAATACTTATTAGAAGAAATTTCTAATATTCTTAAAAAAAAGTAATTTCTAAATTACTTAATTTGAATATATTTTCGTATTCTATAAAGATCATTCTAGTTGGAGTTCTAAATATAAATATCGTTTTAAAAAGAACATTTTTATAAAAACTTCAACTAAATTAAATTAATGTACTTTACATTATAAGAAAAATGCAAAGTGAGTAGAACACCAATTTATTGTAGGATATATAAAATGTGCTTGTCTAGTCAAATATATATATATATATATATGTGTGTGTGTGTGAATATCAACTTTTGCCAAATGCCTTTAAAATTATATAGAAGCTATATCTTCAAAATGTAATTATAATTGGTAATAAAAAAAATGGGTATAAAAGAAGATGCTATCTACATACAAGGAGGAAAGTAAACATCAACTTGAGATCTCATATTATCTTCTTCAATGCATAACAACTAAGGAATTAAGAATTGTATCTTCGAATGATTTTCATTCGTGAATTCCAGGAACATTTTGAACTATTACATTAACTTTTATAAATATCATTTCATTTGTAAAAATTATAATGGGAAAACATTAATCTCATTTCCTTTATTATCGAATTCATTTCATTAAAAAAATGAATAAGAAGAGAGAATTAATAATTTAAAATATTTTTGTTTTTATTTATAATTAATAAAAAAATTAGATATAGGTTAAAAAATATTAACATGGGAAAGGCATATAAAAATATAAAGGGATAGATTGAACTTAGAGGTAAGAAATTAAATTATTTTTCAATTCACATACTGTTATTTTTTATGACATGACACTACTTTGTTTGTACTAATCCAAATAGTCTAATAACCATTATGTATCATAAGTGAATAAATGATTAACATTGATATGAAATATATATTTTTTATATTAATAAACATAAATTATGTACAATCATTTTAATGAGTGAAAACATTATATACAAATAATGGATTATTATTTGTATAATCTAATTATTATATAATAGTGTTAATATAGTAGTTTTAATATTTAGATACTTATATTTTATATAAGTTATAAAATCATGTAGTGTTGTAAGTTAAAAAATATATCTACCGTGGGTAAATAGAATATATTATTATTTTTAATATAAGGTAGTAGATATATAAATAATTCTTATATATTATCAAGTTTAAGTTATTTATTTGTTAAATAAATGTTTATTATGTTTTATATTAAACTAAATGAAATCTTCAATTTTATTTTGTTTATTTATTTGACTTTATAAGATAAGAACAAACATTTAATATAATAATTTATTGATTATTATATTAACTTCATGAAACACAGTTTAAAGAGTTAGTGAGATTTATTATTACTATTACTCTAGTATATTGATAGGAACCCCTGAAGAGAGTCAATTGTTAAACATCCCTGAGTTCGAAATCTGAGCATAACGGTAAGTCAATTAAGGTGAAAATTGATTTGATGTGGTTTACATATAATAATTTATTAATAATAAATTATTTATTTGGAACAGGTATAGTTTTATATCAAAATTAAATCACGTCATGGCATCCTATATGAAGATCTTAAATCTTACCATAGTGAGATGTGACTGCCTAAACTTATCTTGTTGAGAGGGTGCATACCATTAAGATATATATATATATTGTTTAATATATAATGTTATGTAATGAGCTTGCAAATAGCTCTTAACAAGTTTGTCAGAATATTCCCAACCTCAGACTGGTTTTTGCTACTGGCTTCCTCAGTGAGGTGCTAGCATATTCAAGCATTAGATTTAAAATACAATACTAAGCCCAGCACTTTATCGAATGGATAACTATTGCATAGAAAATCTGAAATTTTCAGACCTTCAAATGTCTTCAAATCTAGCTACATAACTTAAATAGCCATATGTAATTAAAATATAATGCTTGAATGTCCTAGCACCTCACTGAGAAAGCCAATAGTAGAAATGAGTCTGAGGTTGGAGGGATATTCTGAAAAGCTTGTTAAGAGCTACTTGCAAACACATTATATAACATTTGTAATACAAGCTTGTTAAATTACATCATACGATATGTTAACTTGATTTCTTTGTGTGTATATATAAGTTGTAAGAGTGGCTTACAATCCAGTTCAAACCAACACTTATGTATCCATAACATTAAACTAAAGCCATGAAAAACATAGACTGAGAAAATATGTTAGATACATGTCAAACTTTTCATGCAAACAGACATATAGACATGTTAAAATGAAACAAATATTCTTTTTCAATATAAAGTAAAAAAAACATAATAAAAAGACATTTCACACATATATGTATACTAGTAATAAGTCATTCATCTATGCTAAACATCATGATGTAAGACCTGGTGATGACCTGATATTAAGACAATGCCTAAGCAATTGAGAGTAGAATTTTACTTCATAATTTTAGTACATAATTTTATTATATTATTTTAATAACAACTGTTAATTCGCATAACAATAGGCACATACAGTGATGGAAAAGGAAATTTTAAAATGCGAGTTTGCTAAACAATGGTAATCAGGCCCAGAATAAAACAAACCTGGTTCATTTCCATTTTCATATTTTATCAGAAGACATAATAACCACAAGCATTAAATATCTTAAGATTGAACATTACAATGCAGAATAAAATGGAGAATGTGTTTGAAAATATTATCTCATTCATATAAAAATTTATAGTGCTAAAAGCTCAAAGTTAATGAAATCATAATCAACATTTGAAATGACAAAAGTTGAACAACTTAGCAGTGTAACAAAAGAATTAAAATAATTTTACATTGATAATCAAAGATAAAAGACTGTGTTATCACTCAAACAAGAAGGAAAGGGAATATTATATCATCAGCGCATACATGTAAATGATGGAGTAAAATCTTTTTTGCATAAAATTACTAAACACAAATTATAAGCTGGAGAAAATTTAAATCTTGTATGAAGTATTAAACAATGTGTTCTGGCTAGAAAAATGTACCATAGGACCGGGGTGCTGCCACAATTGCCATAATGTGAGATGATTTAACTCACTTGTATATCTAATGCATATAAAAAATACCAAATGCTGCATATGAAGTGAAGAGAGCAACAACCATAAGAAAAAAAGAATCATTTCAAATGTATTGCCAGAGGATTCGAGTGA
The DNA here is from genome assembly GCA_028023455.1 of Epiperipatus broadwayi. Taxonomy (NCBI): domain Eukaryota; kingdom Metazoa; phylum Onychophora; class Udeonychophora; order Euonychophora; family Peripatidae; genus Epiperipatus; species Epiperipatus broadwayi. Next base: position 4,439,730 of record JAQFVV010006299.1, read on the forward strand.
GTGAGAGAGGATTTATCAGAATGGACTGGTGAGGAGAAAAGTAGAGTGTATCCATGAAAGACATTAATAATAAAATTACAAATTTAATCAGGAGAATTTGACAAAATCAGAGTTATTATATGTTATTTTGTTTTGCTTTGTACATTTGTAAAATTCTATTTTTATTTCACTCTCATACTTGGAAGTTTCAGCAAATCTGCACTTGGAAGAGTCCATTGTAATATGAAACAATATAGAGGTAGGTGGGCAAGTGACTTGACATTTTATCATCATCACATAATATGGAATGAGGTAAGAATTTTTGATACTATTCTATATTAATCACACACACTAATACAGGACAGAGTTTGTGTTATTTGTTTATGTTTAACTAATAACCATTATATTTAGTTTTTCAGTATGAATGACTAATATTCTTGTGTAAACATTTTTTATCAACTTTAAGAAAGTTGTATATAAATAGGGGGATCCCTAAAGAAAATGAAACCTCTACAGCTGAAATTGGATAAAGGAGCTATTGTACATACATTGACATAAATTGTAACATAGTTAGCTAGCTTTGTGATCATTGTGATAACCAAAATATTTTTTTGTTTTAGCTAATGTTATTTGCTTTGTAAATAAGGAGTGTCTATTGATGTATATTTACCAAGGGTATGGGTTGGAGTAATGGATAATTTTAATCATTGATATGATAGAGATGCATTTTGGACATATATGATTATATCTTTTACTATGTTAATAGAGTTTGGATTTTTTATGTTATAAATAAAAGTTAAATTAAATTGGTCTTTAGTTTATGAAACCTTTCATACACTCACCCATCAATGTAATAATATATATATATATATCACTAGAGGGAGCTTTACCAATATCCCACTATCAAGCTTTGTTTACATAAACTCAGGAAGATAGAATTCAATATCTCTTTCAATTGTCTCCAACCTTTAAACCATGTTTTCAAGCTAGTTGGCTCATGTCAGTAAAGGGTAGGAAGACTAGAAACTAGATCTAAACACCAACTCTATAATCAGCATTTATGAACAGGTTTCTATCAACTTCAGAGCATGAACTTTTCAGATACGTAAATATCTTCAAATCCAGTCAAACAAACTAGATAGCTATATGGGTCTGAATTAAGTTCAGTTTCACCATATAGTAAAAGCCTTTGCAATCTATATCATTACAAAAACCTTCAAGGGAACATTTATGATAAACAAAACAAGTTATAAATTTGTTTACTTGCTCATAGCTTGCATTTTATGATCACTAGATGGAGCTTTACCAATAGCCCACTATCAAGCTTTGTTTACATAAACGCTGAGAGAGATAGAATTCAATATCTTCTTCAGTTGTCTCCAATCTTTAAACCATGGTTTTGAGCTAGTTGGCTCACATCAGTAAAGGGTAGAAAGACTAGGAACTAGATCTAAACACCAACTGTATAATCAGCATTTATGAAACACAGTTCTATCAGCTTGAGAGCATGAACTTTTCAGACATGTAAATATCTCCAAATCCAGTCAAACAAACTAGATAGCTACATGGGTGTGAATTCAGTTCAGTTTCACCATATAGTAAAAGCCTCTGCAATCTACATTATAGTAAAAGCCTCTGCAATATATATCATTGCAAAAACATTCAAGGGAACATTTATGATGAACAAAACAAGTTATAAATTTTGTAACTTGCTCATAGCTTGCATTTTATGATTACTATATGGAGCTTTACCAATAGCCCACTATCAAGCTTTGTTTACATAAATGCTGAGAGAGATGGAATTCAATATCTCTTTCAGGCCCATATAGCTATCTAGTTTATTTGACTGGATTTGAAGATATTTACGTATCTGGAAACTTCATGCCCTCAAGCTGATAGAAACGTGTTTCATAAATACTGATTATAGAGTTGGTGTTCAAATCTTGTTTCTAGTCTTCTTACCCTTTATTGATGTGAGCCAACTAGATTGAAACCATGGTTTAAAGATTGGAGACAATTGAAAAAGATATTGAATTCTATCTCTCTCAGCATTTATGTAAATAAAGCTAGATAATGGACTATTGGTAAAGCTCCATCTAGTGATCATAAAATGCAAGCTATGAGCTAGTTAGGAAATTTGTAACTTCTTTTGTTTATCATAAATGTTTGCTTGAAGGTTTTTGCAATGATATAGATTGCAGAGGCTTTTACTATATGGTGAAACTAAACTGAATTCAGATCAATATAGCTATCTAGTTTGTTTGACTCAATTTGAAGATATTTACGTATCTGAAAAGTTCATGCTCTCATGCTGGTAGAAACATGTTTTATAAATCTAGTTTCTAGTCTTCTTACCCTTTATTGATGTGAGCCAACTAGCTTGAAACTATGGTTAAAAAAAGTTGGAGACAATTGAAAAAAACATTGAATTCTATCTCTCTCAGCATTTATGTAAACAAAGCTTGATAGTGGGATATTGGTAAAGATCCATCTAGTGATCATAAAATGCAAGCTATGAGCAAGTTATGAAATTTATAACTTGTTTTGTTTATCATAAATGTTCCCTTGAAAGTTTTTGCAATGATATAGACTGCAGATGCTTTCACTATATGGTGAAACTGAACTGAATTCAGACCCATATATCTATCTGGTTTGTTTGACTGGATTTGAAGATATTTATGTATCTGAAAAGTTCATGCTCTTAAGCTGATAGAAACATGTTTCATAAATGCTGATTATAGAGTTGGTGTTTAGATCTAGTTTCTAGTCTTCCTGCCCTTTACTGGTGTGAGCCAACTAGCTCAAAACCATGGTTTAAAGGTTGGAGACAATTGAAAGAGATATTGAATTCTATCTTTCTCAGCATTTATGTAAACAAAGTTTGATAGTGAGCTATTGGTAAAGCTCCATCTCATGATCATAAAATGCAAGCTATGAGCAAGTTACAAAATTTATAACTTGTTTATCATAAATGTTCCCTTGAAAGTTTTTGCAATGATATAGATTGCAGAGGCTTTTACTATATGATGAAACTGAACTGAATTCAGACCATATAGCTATCTAGTTTGTTTGACTTGATTTGAAGATATTTATGTATCTAAAAAGTTCATGCTCTCAAGCTGATAGAAACATGTTTCATAAATGCTGATTATAGTTGGTGTTTAGATCTAGTTTCTAGTCTTCCTACCTTTTACTGACATGAGCCAACTAGCTCGAAACTATGGTTTAAAGGTTGGAGACAATTGAAAGAGATATTGAATTCTATCTCTTTCAGCATTATGTAAACAATGCTTGATAGTGGGCTATTGGTAAAGCTCCATCTAGTGATCATAAAATGCAAGCTATGAGCAAGTTACTAAATTTATAACTTGTTTTGTTTATATATATATATATATATATTAATAATTAAAACAAATTTATTTAACACAGTATTCAAAATTAAATATATATTCTTTACTGGAAGTACTTTCGATTGTTTCACTGACAATCTTTATCAACCATTAATACAAAGGTACATTTGTATTAATGTTTTGATAAAGATTGTCAGTGGAACAATCAAAAGTACTTTGGATAAAGAATATATATTTAATTTTGAATACTGTGTTAAATAAATTTGTTTGAATTATTATTATATGATTTAAAAATAAACATTTAATGGTTATAGTTATATATATGCACACACATATTATTATATGCTAACACAGCAATAGGGTTGGATGTATCTTAAATCAATGAAAACCCATATGGAGGTGCAATCATTGCTACATAAAGTAAATTCACCCCTGAAAAGAGCTAAAGGCAACTTTCTTCCTGAGTTTGAAATCTGAGGTCTGATGAAATCCAAAAGATGGTTAAGGTATGGATGAACTATTCTAAATTGTGTATGACTTTATTGTGTAGGCATAGAGTTATCCCATTGGAGGTAGATACAATCATTCATTAGGTACTTCATCACATTATTCACAGCATCCTGCCTGAAGACCTTAGTTCCAACCATAATCAGATGTGCTCCCCCTCTTCTGGTGAGAAACCCAGACCATTACAATATATATATATAAGATCTAATAAATAAGATCTTAAAATTAATAAATCTAGCACTACACAGTATATGACAACTATCATAAGTATCAGCAATATTGTTACCAATTCCCTGATAGTATATATCAACCTCATCATTGTCAACCATTATTAGTCCACTTCAGGATAAAAGTCTCTCCAAGTGTAATCTATCTTTTTTAATCTTTAGCTTCTTTTCTCCACATCACTCCTGCACACTTTCTTATTTCATCTATGTCATCTCTTTCTGGTTCTTTTACAATCTCTTGGAACCCAGTTTAAGATTTCTATTGTCCATCTATTGTAATTTTTTCTAGAAATATATTGAGCCCAACTCTACTTCAGACTTTCCATTTTTTCAATGACATCAATAACACCTGCTCTCTTACCCATATATTGAATTTTCCTTCTCTTCTTTTTACTCTTAACATGCATCTCTCCATACTTCTTTAAGTGATCTGAAGTCTCTTTATTGTTCTTTTATTAAGTGTCCAAGTTTCAGATCTGTCCTTATCATACACATAGGCATATTTCCTTTTAGTATCAAGTTATTTCTATCAAAAGCACTCCAACCAAGTTTAATTATATAATTAATTTTATCCATTATGTTTCTATATGTAGTAATAATCTGGCCAAGGTATTTGTAATGGTTACCTTTTTCTAACTCATCGTAATCAATCTTTATTTTCATCATTTGAAAAAATCCATTGAACATTACTTTTGTCTTTTTAATATTTATCTTCAGTCCTACTTTCTTATTTTCATCTGATAACTCTTGCAACATTTCCTGAAGCTCTAAAGCATTATTTGCAAAACTACATGAACTGCAAAATCTAAATGACTTAAATAATCTCCATTTACTTTTCCTCCTTTAGCTTCCCATTTTAATCCACAAAAATACTTCTTGCAGCATCACATGATCACATCTCCAATACTAGCACATAATTGTTTATAAACAAAGCAAAGCAAAACTCCATATAGTAGTGCCACCTGTGCTAAACAGAGTAATCAATGGAGGGTTGCATTAGATCCTAAGATCTAGATGCAATGCTCTCAGATCCAAAGCTCCTCACTGATGAAGGCCACAAGCCAGAAACTAGGCTGGGGATATTAGATGAGTAGGCATTAGATAGGGATTTTATGCACAAGCCTTCTGGCATCTATTGATTACTCTGTTTAGCACATGTGGCACTACTATATGGAGTTTTGCTTTGCTTTGTTTACTTCTTGCAGCACTGCTGTAAAAATTTTGTAGATATGGCATCCTCCTAATTGTTGCTGTTGCATTTTTATAAATATTTTTCAGAGTATGACAATATCCTGGGTCTATACCTTGATGATCCAATGCTTTAATCACTGAAAAAATGTTTATAGAATCAAATGAATTTTCATAATCTACAAATCCAAAGCAAAATCGCAACTCATATTCATTAGTGCTTTCTATAACTTCTCTCAATAATTTGTTTTAATCTAGTGTACTGAAACAACTTTTAAATCCAGTTTGTTCTCTTTGTTGGTGGAAATCTAATGTTCTCTGTAGAAGATATGTAATTATCTTGGTAAAAATTTTGTATAAAACTGATAAAAGCCTGTTAGGTCTGTAATTTCTAATATCTACTCTATTACCTTTTTTAAATATTAATATTAATACTGCATTCTTCCAATCATCTGGTACATCTTTATCATTTAGACATTTGGTATATAACTTTGCTAAAAAAATTTCTACTTCTTCACCTGCTTTTTTTAATATATCATTTATAATTTTATCATTACCTGGAACTTTTCCTTTCTTCATAAATTTAATTGCATGTCTCACTTCTTCATTTAAAATTCTGGGCAATTCAGAAAACATTTTTTGCCTTATCACGTGTTTCTTGATCTTAAATTCAGAGGTAAAAAGCCAATAAACTCACCACACTGGCTAATGCTTGTTGGGGAGAAGCCCATCCATGTTTTTATACTATATAAATAATCACATAGTAATAAGAGCTGCAATGGCAAGAATGTATGGATTCAACATTAGGAATTTGTCCTGTTCAGTTCCTTTAAGACCTCCGGGAGGGGAGGAATCAAAGTTTCTCCTTTCAGTTAACAGCAAACTCCTTTCGGCAGTCATAATATATATATATCACATGATATATGACTTGATTTCCTCACAATTACATATATATATATATATGAGATTATGATTTGGTCCAACTGATGAGTGTGGGTTCTGCATGGAGTACATATTTGGGAATCATGTACCTTTTTCACATTTGTATATTCTTGTGCATTGATTGTTTGAGATGCAGGTGAGAATGAATATAGACTGAAAGTCATGAGTTCAAACCCCTTTAGTGAACATCCAGTTTATTGAATGAATAGATTAATTATATATATTGAAATATATTACCATAATGATACACACTGCTGTGAATGTGTAACCTTGATAATCTTAATATTATGTGTGTACATATATATTTAAAATGTTAAAGAAAAGAAAAAAGCATGGACAAAATTTATGTATAGAAATACTTAAAATAAAGCTTGCAATGACTTAAATATTGATTATATTTCTTAATATTTTTGAAACAATAAATTTTATTTACAATTAAATATTAAAACAACCTTTACTTGGCACAAATGATTTAGTTGATTTATTTCTGACTTTAACTAAATTAACAAATTTTTTAATAAAAAAACTATTTTTCTTTAAACAAAGATTAAATATATATATATATAAATTTTAAAAGTTAATTTTAATATGCTACTATTTAAAGAAATTATGAAATAACTTCTTCAATTAAAAATATATTTTTGTTTTTGACATATGTTAGTTTTTTTTAAAAAAATAAAAAAACTATTATAATCTCTTTTACTATTAATTAAGAATGAAAAGACATACATTTTTATACATTCTATAATATTTACTACAAATAGTTAATTAGTAAATAGTGAACTCAAAAATAAGAGTAGTTGCTATTGATTTACACATTGGTAAAGTTCGAGTTACCAGAAACGAATAGCAGACTGAATAGGATAGCATAGTATGTAACTCATAGAAATCACTTGCATTATGTGTACTGAATGGACAACTGGCATTACGTTGTTTATCTGTTAGCCAGGACATGTCATACCAGTAATTTATATGAGAAGCCAGCCTATGAAAGGATTGTAGCACATCCATTAATCAATTATACATATGTGAAAAGTATTGACCAAAGGCTGATTATACAGTGTTTTTATGCTGCTACTCTATAACTGGCTGTTGGTGGCTCATCACTAGTTATCTATATATGATGACATTTTTATGACAAGGACACAATAATAATACTATTCCTGGTTTTAAAGAAAAAATAACGATTGTATACATCATATCACCTGTTAACACTAATGCTTGCAAGTAATTTGGAAAAACTTTCAATTAATCTGGAGAAAGGGAAACTAAAAATTAAATAAGATATTGGTGTCATTGGTTTAACAGATTAATTAGAAAACCGTTTTATACCTCTGGGTATTTTTTTAAAAAAAAAAAAAATTAGGAAAATACAAGTTTTTTAAATATTACGTAATGGAAAAAGAATTTGATTTATAAATTAAAACATAATTAAAATTAGCATGAAAATATGTATCAAACATAAGTTCTTATACCACTTAAGTAAGAATTAATAATGTGATTTTATATATTTAAAAAGCAAATCAATATTAATTATTGAAATATTATTTTTATATTGTAAGTATCTATACACATACTACTAACATGATTAAGGAAAACATATCTATTGAGATTTTTGTAATAAGACCTTATAATTTTTTTTAGAAGAAACCATATGCAGGTGTCTCAAGAAATGTATCTCCCAGGTTAGTAATTATAAATTTATTTTACTCCCAGGTTAGTGTAAAAGTTTCACATAATTTTTCCATCACTAGGTATGAAAACTGAGAGACCTAGCTCTGAAGAACATATTATCCATATAGTCAGTTGTAACTTATTCAAAAAAATGTAGATCAAATTATGCTTGGGTGTATAATGGGCATTAAAGACAAAGGGTGATTCTCAGAATTCAGAAGTTAGAAGAGGTAAGTGAAAAAATATGAGATACAAAACATCCTTAAGGCACAATAACTCAATAAAGTATATTTAAGCACTAATTATGGAAAGTTTAGGAATACTGAAAAAAGACATGATGGTTTTAAAAATAAAGCAAACTCTTCTCAAGTGAGAAAATATGTAGTATATCATGGTTAAAATAAAAGGGTCAGATTTTGATGGATTTTTGAAAGAAACAATTTTGAAGAAAATTGTAGATAAAAATTCTGTTTTACTTCTTAAACAATGATATATAGTGTTAGCAAATGACAGAAAAGCAAGGGTGAGTAATTAACAAATATGATTAGTATGCTTAAATATCCAAGTTTATAAAATAAAAAATTGAAAATGGGTTTCTAATCATGAAAGAACTAGTATAAGAAATTGTTTTATGAACTGACTGCCTTTATAAAAACAATTGATTATGGAAGCAACCAATTAATTTATAATGATGAATCCACTAAAGTTTTATTTTTGTAGCTGTATATATCCTAAGAGCTAAATTGTTTACAAAAAGTGAGAAATTAAATAGACAATCTTAATAACAATAACTTCATCAAAACTGTTAAATGCTGAAGATTGTAAAGCAAGGATTGATGTAATGAAATATTGTCTGAGTATGTTTTAAGTAATGATAATTAAAGCATAATATTTGTGGAATTGATACAATGGATGAAATGCCTTCTCAGGTGAAATCTTACCCACTTTTATTATGATACAATCAAGAAAATGGAAAAGCACTAAAAACAAATAATACAATGAGAAATTATTGTCTTACAATAACTTAATAATTATAGTTAATGAGGAAATTGGATCTATTTGGATATATGTTTATCATCTCAACAGAATTGTTTCTATATGAAAAATGAGTATACAGAGGTTTTGGTATGCTGAATATTCCTATGGTATTGTGAAAATGCCATTTGATTTAATTAATAGAGTGGGTAACCTGATAATATGCATGGATAAGATGTTCTCAGTTTAGAATATTATTTTTTACATATATGACCTTATAATTATATCAGCTTGATAAGAAAACATTTTAAACATTTTGAGTTGATTTTTTATCAAGAATGATTTCAAGAGAATGTTAAATTAAACAAAAAGAAAAGTATGGAAGCTACTGATAAAAATATTATTTCTTGGGACATGTTATTAACTTTCATAAAATTAAGCCAGATTCAAATAAAATTGTTTTATCCAAGAATTTCTAAAATCATGGCAATTCAATATTTTTTAATATCAATGAAATTCAAATGGCTGAAATCATTATTTAAACTTGCAACCTCAATTTTTATTATAATTACTTAGAAACGATGTAAACTAGAAAGGAGATAATAAAAAGAAGGCAAAACTCATAAAGGAAATTTTTCTTCATGATATAATATTAGCATATCCCAACTTCAATAAACTATTTATAATATATATGTATTTAAATAAACTATTTTACCTACAATCATACAGTTGTAATTACAGACTAAGTATGATTTTTTTTACAATAAAATTTAAAAAATAGCCTAAAATAAGCTGAAATCAATTCTATTGTTATTGGAAAGAAAACACTAAAATAGTCCAGTTAGTGTAGATAATTTATTTCAGATTCTGAAGTTATTGTCAACATGATTAGAAGATCTTCAAATTTTTATATATCTACTTTATCAATGCTGACTTATTCATTGAAATTTATTTCTACAAAATTTTACTTACAAGATGTACTAGATAACATGGTGCTGATATTTTTAATTGTAATCATGAACTTAGCTGAAAAACTTTTAAATGTATAAAATTTTTAGACTGTTATTATCACAACTAATGTCAAATATTCTAGTGAGAATAATCTCATAAAAATAAATCAATTTTATAAGGATGATGAATATTGTCTTGCCATTCTGTACTCTATGAATATGAAAAATAAGTTGTCTGTTCATCACAAGTTATTTAAGACATTTAGCCAAAATAAAAACACATACCAAATAAATGATGTTATCTTTATATATATATATATATTGTAACGAGCACAGACGTTCATTACATTGTTTTTTTTATTTATTTATTAAACATGAAAGTAAATTAAAAAGTTCGCATTTAAAAATTTTCTTTAAGAATTAAAAATTGAAATTAAATATCATCTTAAACTCTTATATATTAAATCGCACAGATAATGAAAAATTATTAAAATAAAACTTTATTAAAGAAAAAGTATTTTAAAACTAAATTTTAAAAAGATTTGGAGATAAAATTATATCTTTAAATTTATCTTTAAATATATTTTTGATTTGGAAAACAGGTTAATTAATCAGAAATGGAAATGATAAATTTAATTAGTTAAATGGAAACCAGCCTTGGGCATTTAAATGTAAAAACACCGGTCAGATAGGAAAACAATAGAAACTGTTAGCAAATAAAAAGAAATCCCTATGGAATCGGACCGCAGCGCATCGGTGACGTAATGTAAATTCAACCCTTCACATTAATATAAAAAGGACAAGTTTGGAAATTATTAGTTAGTGAGTTGTTATGATTATTACGATGTGACAGATAGATGTTAGTGCGGAGGTGCGGGAGAAGAGATTGAAGGACGCACGTTCAATCCCTTCAGTTGTTATAAAATGGAAAAATGAAACATCGCTTTTCTTATATTCAGAGGACCACAGGATCATCGGGAAATTTAACGCTGGATTTCAAATGGCAAGCAATTGTAAAAGATGAACATTTCTAAAACCGTAAGAACTTTCTAAGATAGATATAACGAACAATATTAATTTGAAAACACTAAGAACTTTAAATTTTAAACTTTCCTAGTATTTAATTGTTACAAATAGAATCCTATCTGACCAAAATAATTCTTTATTAATAGTGTTATTTGATGTATTTTTTTTCCTTATTTATGTAAAATCATTTCCATTTATTTATTTTTTATTCTTTAAGTTTTTATCATGATTTTTTTTTTTGTTTTTCGTTAAATTAATTATATAAATGTTAAACTTAAGTCGGGCGTGAATGGCTGTATAGATTTGTAAAGTTATATTAGGGGAGGGTAATCTTAGGTTATTTGTTTCGTGGTTAAATTGGGTCAATGGATTGGATATATTGGTGTGATTAGTAGATGTAATATTGATTCACTACGGGCAGAATCGCTTCATACGCCGCACACTTCCGTTTGCCTATGGAAGGAATTATAAGTCAGATACCGCAGTTCCTTTCTATGGAGTTTTTTGTTTTATTGCTCTTCTTTGCAGATAGATGTAATATTCCTATCTCATAAGAGGCAATTTCTTCTCTTAACCTTTTGTGCTGCCGTATTTTATTACATTGAATACATCGATATATCAGATGAATTGATGCCAGTTTGACTACGAATTTTAGCCTAAGGTTAAATAGGGATAGAATGTTTATTTTCAAAAGCAAATTTATGTGGTCTATTCATACTCGACCCTAAATAAAAATGCAGTAAATTTAAGTTGTTTATAGACGCTTGCATGGATTGGTTATTGGTTAAGTATGTTTTGGGTTTTCATATTTGATCAAAATATATAGACATTCGATAAATAATGATACCTTACGGTGAGTATCTAAAATGTATTTATTCGGATGTCTTTTAAGTTATTGGTGACAATGCAAGTATCTTATGGTGAATACTATTGGGTTACGTATAAATTTCCCTCCGCAATTGTCAGTAATCAATAATTTTGTATTTTGATCGTTTATGTTTACTTTGAAATGTTTTTGACCGTGAAATCTATGTAACCGATCTATATTCAACATTATAAACAAGCTTTCATAAATTTATCTGTGCGAACTTAATTAAAATGTAAAATTAGAATATAATAGTAATTAAATGTAAATTAAAGTCAAAAATCAAAGTTAAAAATAATGTTAAATGTTAAAATGTAAAACTAATACTAAAATAATTTGAAACCTTATATATATGTGCATAAATAAATGTTTGTATGTTAATTACTGGCAGTGGCTTATTTTATTTATTTTTTTAATATTGAAATATAATTAGATAAGATATTATATTATTTAATCTCTGCTATTCCACTGAGCTAGTGACATGGGCTAACGACCGGAACCAAAATATTTAAAAAAAAATTTTTTTTTTTTTGACTGACGTATCTGCCTACTTTATAAATTTTTCTAGGTTCAAATGCCTAGATGGCGCCCTGTAGTGCAGTTTACGTTAAGTCACCTTCTCCAGATCGTTACAATATATATATATGGAATCAGCTAACATATTAATCTAGATAGATAAATCATCTTTTGTATACCACTTCCACCATATAGCAGGTATTACTATTTATTGGTAGCAAATGATTTCTTTCTAGTATTAGTTGTATTATATCCTGTTAGAAAACTGATGCTAAGAGTGCAATTCTTACTGATTTGCTTCTTTCTTATAGTCTATAGAATAGAAGGGATAGTAATATGAGGCACCATCCTACCAGAAATCCTAAATCTAAATCCAATACATATATGAAAGGGTGATACAGGAATTTAACCCTTTGACTTGGATTTACCTGGCAGGCAACCATAGATAATTGATTAATAAGACAAACCAAATTTTTAATAACATAAATTGATGAACAAATGAATCTAACATAATTAAACCTACATGATTTTATTGCAGTCAATGGACCTAAAGATCAATAAAAAACTTTTACAAAACTCAAACAGGTAGCAAAAAACTGGAATTAGTTATATCTTAGATAATATCTTTAATGGAAATGACTATATTTATGAGCATCCTACAGGTCAACAAAACTCAAGAACATATCTATAAAAAAATTGTAATATTTTTGAAGTGAGAATTAACATTATTCAGTCATAGATGAATAAAACATTTTTACAATGTCAGGAGTTTAAACTTTGCCACAGATAGTAAGATAACAAAGCATAGTAGTAATTACATAGAAGTTAATGAAATATGAATAAGAAAAAAAAAAATTCAAGAGTAAGTAAAGATGCTTCCTTTTAATCAAATAATATTTAAATAATCAAAGTAATAATTTCTTTTTTTGATCTGCTAATGTGTAGCTCATATTTCTTGATTTTACATTATGATTGTCATTTCTCTCTGTGTAGGATGAGCAATTGATAATTGCATCTGTGCATATACACACAACTTTTGGGGTCAATTACATTATAAATATTCAGTTATTTTATATAATAAAATAATAATTTTATTATTTTGACATGGAAAATCATTTTATTTAAAGAAATTTGTTTATTTTTTTTTTTAGCAAACATATATATTTTTAAACTACTATAATGATCTTAACTAGATCCTTGTCTATGTAATTAGCTCAAGAATTAAAGTGCATGCATACTGCTTGTTTCTAAAATACATTACAATTATACATACATATATATATATCATTAAAAACAAGTCAACACTCAGACAATCTCAATAACAATAACAATCAACAATTTCAAACGGTTGCCTTGACAACAGTTTAAAATTGTTATTGTTATTAGGATTGTCTAAGTGTTGACTGGTTTTTAATGATTACTTACAAACCCATTTAACCTTGAGCATTATTAAACTTAATTTTTTTTTTTTTTTTTTAAAAAAAAAGAAGAAAAATGAAAATGGGCTATAGGCTTCATCATTATTTTTAAAACCTGCTAGTATTAATATTTTAAATGTATCTCTCATGAAAAGAATAGCTCAATATTATTTTTATTACTTTTAAACAATATGCCTATCAAGTCATCATATGTTAATGAATACCTCTATTAAAAGCACATAAAGATAGAGTTAAATAATGAATTTCCTATAACCAATTTTTAAAGAAAGAAGAAATATTTATAAAATTTATCCAAGTTACTGCAAGTCTATTTTAAAAGATATGTCAACTTCTCATGCTTCAAATAAAAAGTTTAAGCTAGCTTTTAATGTTATATTTCAATAACGCTTATGTTGGAATATATTAAAAATATATAAAATATTAAAGTATTTTTTCATAAAAAAATTACTTCATTAATAATAGACTATAATGAAACTGTCATTGTAATGCGCATTTTAAAGAATATATTATCTAATTAAAGATGCATCCCAAGAGTTACAGAATCACATTTAAAGAAAAAAGGAATTTTAACATATATTTTATATGTTTTTAAAATAATTCTGTAATTAATAAATAATTAATTATACTTATGTTTGCATTGTTATAGAAAACAGTATTGCAATGCAACAAGGGAAAATAGTGGAAAATAGTAGTACTATTTTTTATTATCTAACTTTTCTTTGAAAGGGATAAAAAGGAAATGCAATGAATGTTGGAATATGAATGTGTCTATGTGAAATTCAAATATTAATTTAATAAATCTTTATCTAAATCAATAATTTAATGTGTGAGCAAACTTCAAGTTTATTTATTTATACCAAGGGAAAAATGAAATAATTTCTACAAGACTATAATTATTATTGGCACTAGGCTATTATTTAAAAATTCAAATAATATCACCTAAGCTCTACATAGAATTATTTTTCAATTGAACATTAATCGTTATTATTGTTAATCAAGTTAATTTATAGTTCATTAAAGTAATTTGCATTTGAAAATAAATTATACTGGTTATCTTCTTTTATAGTCTGCTCATATTATAAAAATATTTTTGAAATTCTGTAATTAAAGTATTTAATCTTACATTGAAATTGCATTTCATCCATAATAATAGTTGATAGTGTTTACTGTCTGAATAAATCCAGGATATATTAGAGAAGATATAGAATTATTACCATTTTCAAAATTTTACTTACTGTTGCCAGAATAGATGTGATATAATTATTTTTATATGTTTTAAAATTAAATAATTTTGCAACCAAAATTTAATACCATTAAATTAATAATATTTATGTTTAAATATTTACATTATCAACTGTTATAATAAATGAATCTATATTTAGTAATCAAATATGAAATATTAAATGTGTCTCAAAATGGAATTCTGTAAAATGATATGGGTAAAAAATATTAATGATATAAGAAAACAGTAATACAACTGTCAAGTGGTTAACCATTTTGATGTATAGTCTTGAATAGTCTCATTATTACAAATCTGACAAACATTCTTGTGGTTTTTGATTTTAATGAATATACCTTTGATAATGTTTAGCATAATCTTAATTTAAAAAAATGAAAATCCTTTTAAAAATAAAATATCAATTTTGCAAATAAACAAAAAGGTTTATAAACTAAAATATATAGAACAAACATTTTATTTTAGCCTTCAGACTTCAACAAATAGAAAATAATTTTGAACCAAATTTTTATTAGTAAAACATATTTCAGTAAAAAATATATTCAAATAATGAATATAATTTTTGAAATTTAAAAACTCAACTAATAATTACAAAAAAAAAGAGAGAGAGAATAACAGTATAGTCTTAGTAGTTGTTTTTTTTCCTTGACTTGTCTTGTGTTAAAAGATTACAAATATGCAAACTTAATTTTACAAAACTCAATTGCTTATTTAGTTTCAGTTTTTATTGGTAAATCTATTATTTTCCATTTAAGATTATTTAAGATTTTAACAAAAAAATCAAGGTCACATAAGTACAATGAGTACTTTTGAGTACAATGAAGTTTCCCTTTGATTTTGTTTTACTTTTCATTGAATGATACTGACATTTAAATAATTTAATTTAATTAATATCATTACATGATCAACATTTCTTATGCTTGCTCGTAACTGTTATTAAAACAGGAAAAACTCTCCATACAGTAATGCCACTCATTGCAAGCCAAAGTAATCAATGGATGCCAAAAGACCTGTGCATAAAATCCCTATCTAATGTCTATTCAAGCAATATCCCAGACTAGTTTCAAGCTTGTGGCCTTGGATCTGAGAGTACTGCACCTAGATAATAGGATCTAATACAACCCTCCAGCAGCCACCTTTTATCTTTACATTGCTACAAAACTATGAGAATGATATTGAAAACACAATATTTTCAATCCAAGCTCATTAGCTTATATAGATAGGGATTGTATGCACAAGCCTTCTGGCATCCATTGATTATTCTGGCTTGTCCTGAGTGGTACTACTGTATGGAGAGTTTTGCCTGTTTAATAACAGTTATGAGCTAGCATAAAAAATGGTGACCATGTGATGTTTAGTGGTTTAATACCAATTCTGCCTAATAGGATAGTGGTGGCTATAGTTATTAAAAAGCCAATGACAACAAAATGTATGGGTACTGAACTGAGTTCAGACCTATATGACTATATAAGTTAATGACTTGGATTGAAAATATTATTGTGATTTCAATTTCATCATCATAGTTTTGTAGTTAAGTAGAGATAAAAGGTGGCTGTTGAAGGGTTGCATTAGATTCTAAGATCTAGGTGCAGTGCTTTCAGATCCAAGCTCCTCACTGGTGAAAGCGACAAGCTAGAAACTAGTCTGGGGATATTGGATGAGTAGTCACTAGATAGGGATTTTATGCACAAGTCTTCTGACATCCATTGATTACTCTGGCTTGCACTGTATGGCACTACTATTTGGAGAGTTTTGCCTGTTTTAATTAATATTATATAATAGATATTTAGTTCAAGTTTTTCCAACAAATAAATGCAAATCAACAGACAAATGCTAGATAGAAATAGTCAAACTGACCTACTATAGATCTAATTGAATACTAAAAATGCTACCCTAAATGTATTTAATGATCAGAATTAGCAGGTTAATTAAGCATCGAAAACTTAGATCCATAATTAAGAATCAGAAAAACATATCTATTAAAAAACTTTCTTTTCAAATTTGTAGATATTTTTTTTTATATTAAGTTTTCCACCACTATCACTCCATTCAAAGTTTAAAAACTTTTAATTTATGATTTATTAAACATAGTTTTCTGGGAAAATCTCTTGAATATAAATAACTTTTGAAATATGGCCTGAACTTCTGAAGCATTGCAAAAATAACACCAACTGAAAAATCTAAATGACTTAAATAATCTCTTAGTATAAAACATTTTGGACATATAAAATCACCTTACAATACATCTTTATCAATGTAATCATCATACTATCACTATATAATCTAATAATTGCTGTTGCATTTTAATAAATGTACTTCAGAATATTAGAATACGATGGATCTTCATCATGATGATCCAAAATTGTAATCTCTATAGAAACTCTTATATATGAATGACTTTTTTATAATTTATAAATCCAAGGCATAATGGCAACTAATATTTATTTGTATTTTCAATAAGTTTTTCCAATACTTGGATGTGTTTCAAACCTCTTTTAAATTCAGCTTGTTACTTTGATTACTTTGAATCCAAAATTCACGATATACAAATTGTAATTATCTTGGTAAAGATACAAAACTGAGAGAAGATTTATAAGTTTGTATATATTAGTCACTCATTAGACTAGAGATTATCCAATAATGAATAATATTTCTGTAATATAATTTTCATTACACAACTCTCACACAAGGTAGGGAATGGTTTCTATCCACTTTTAACTCTTTATGGAGGGCTGTAATCATAAATATATGTTCAAAAACGTGAAAAGATCTATGATTCCTAAGATGCATATTACTGCATATTTGATACTTATCAAATAAATTGTAGTCTTTTGATATATATATAGTACATATTTCTGCTTCACCTAGTGCCAATGTCATCAGCACTAGTGTGGGTTTGAACCCAACTTTTTATAATAACTGACACCCACCTCATAATTGGTGGTAGTATAATTATAAGCAATATTGTAATCTCGTATCTAATTAATTTGTATTTTATGATTAACTAACTTTTATAATAGTTTATTTATTTAAAATATTTGTAACATTTTATAGATATCTAGGATTCAATTACATATAAATACCAATTTAATAAAATAAACATAATATACAGTTTTACAAATATTATAAAATAAATAAACTATTATAAAAGTTTAGTTAATCATAAAATACAAATTAATTAGATACAAGATTACAATATTGCTTATAATTATACTACCACCAATTATGAGGTGGGTGTCAGTTATTATAAAATGTTGGGTTCAAACCCACACTAGTGCTGATGACATTGGCACTAGGTGAAGCAGAAATATGTACTATATTTCCAGCTCCAATATATATATATATATATATATATATATATATATATATATATATATATATTGAATAATTATAAAAATAGGTGTAAGAGTCTGGGCCAACTGATGGGTGCTGGTTCAGCACAAAATTGGTGATCATAAATCTTTTTCATGTCTTTGATCATATGTTAAAATTACATCCCTCCACAAGGTGTTAAAAGCAGATAGAAATCATTCCCTATCTTGCATGAGACTGGTGTAATAAAAGTACACTACAGAAATAATATTCATTATAGGTCTGTAATTTACAATATTGTACAGGCTTAAAATGCCATTTATATATGTAATATATGCGGGATTCGAACTCAGACTTTCACACAACCCACTACTCTCAGTGCCATCTCATATTGCTAACCCATCTGATCACATACATGATAAAAAAATAATAATAACCAATATACGTATTTCCTACTAAACCAGCAATCATCAGTTGGTCTAGGTTACTATCCTCACACATATATACAATCAGTGCTCAGCTTTTTTTTTTTTTAATATCAATTTGTATTATATTCTCCTTGGTACATGTTTATCATTTAAACATTAGATATATTTTTGCTATCAATTTTTTATTTTTTTACCTGATTCCTGGAGTTTTCTCTTTTTTCAAAGATTTATTTCTATGTTTCACTTCTTTTTTTAAAATACTTGGCAATTTAAAAGATATAGTCAGAACTTCAGATATTCGGTTAAAATTAACGAATCTTTTTTTAATATTTTCACTTTTTTCTTTCTTTATTTATTGTCTGTTTCATTTGAAAATGTATTGGTAAATTGCTACTTTTTTATACTCTTATCTTAGTTTCTAGTAAAATACCCATTATTTTTATATTGAACTCAGTTAAGTTTGAACCATCTTCAGAATTTGTCAATATTTAAAATCACAAGTTCTATTTTAATAAATTCACAAAAATAATTCTGAAGATTATGAAATATCAACTGTTAATACTGTCTTTTTCAATAGTTTTCATTTCTCTAGTTTCGCATTAACATATATTTTACATCTTTCTAATTGATAATTGCTTCATGTTCTGAATCTATTAATAACATTACAATTTTCTAATAATATTTACCAAGGCAATAAACCTCAAGAGTGTGCGCTTGAAAATGTGAAGGTAGGGACCTCTACAGTCTTAACCACAAGCTTACGCTTTGGAAGAAAAGTATAATACTGTTTAGGTATACTTTCATTTGAATATTTTCATATTCATTTTCGTTTACCATTTTTTCCAGAAAAAGAATTCACGATATACAATTTTTCTTTTTTTCTTTTTCTTTTGCTAATTCCACGATTTTGTGTCCCCTTTCATTTTAGTCACTATCTAGTGTATTTTCATCTTTCATTCATTTTCCAATTCTAACATTAAAATATAACAATTTTAAAATGTTGTTTGTTGTGTTCAAAAGTACTTTATATATTTTTATAAAAATCATCTATTTCTTCATCACATTGAAAATGTATTAAGATTTAAACCTAAATTATTTCAACTGGAATTATATGTCTTTAATATTTTCTAATAAACTAAATGACTAATCTTGTATTCTGTCTGATATATGATTAATCTCTACAATGTTTTTCTTTGATTTTTTAATCTATTTTTATAATGTTGTTCTTTGACTTTTTATTTATAATAAATTTTCACTCCTTTTATGCGTCCAACATTTATTTCTTAATAAACATGTCCACTTTTTAAATTAATTGTCCTCCCTTTTTATCTAATTTAACAAAATCTCATAATATCTCATTTAATATTCACAAGTTCTTCTTCCAACTCATGTAGTCTTCCTTCACTCAAAAATTACCAAGCAGTTTTAGATAGTTAGTTAAATAATCATCACTGAATGACTGCCTGTGTCTACCATAAGAAATTCTTCATACTTACTATCTTTGGTCACTAACTGCTGTTTTGATGATTTTACAACCTCCTAAATAGAAGGCTCAGAATTTAATTCTGTCATAATTGAAAATATCCAAAAAAGCATTTTCATATACATTTATCCTGCCTTTAAATAAATTCAACTTTATTTCAGTTAAAAGTTATTGGACAAGTGAAAAAAAGACTACAGTGTTTCTTGATCTTAAACTCAGATGTAAAAACTAGTAAACATTCAACACTTATTGCTTCATATTGATTCAATTGTTTACCATATAAATAAGTAGCTGCAATGACAAAATAATAATGTATGGAGTGGCCATTTAAAAATCTTTTTTATAGGTAACATGTGTTAACACATATTTGAAATATGTCTACAAAAGGAGATATTTGCAAACATGCTGAAAAATCAGAAAACTGTTCATCTTATTTTAAAATGTCTTAAATAACCTATTTTAAATCTATCAAGCAAGTAAATAATGCTTTGTCCAAAAAAAATGTGTTTACTGGAATAATAATAAATGCTAAACCAAATTTGATTATAATGCATTTTTTAATCAACATGTCTTAACAGAATTTATTAAATGAAAGATGTTTTTGTTGAATGAATAATCAAAATGAATCAAAATCAAGAGAAAAATATAATAGTGAATACTAAATTATAATTTGGAAATGAATGACATATTTATTCAATATATTTTACTAACTATTTTCAAATAGAAGATAGGTCAACCAATCAATACAGTTCATTGAGATGGCTCATTGAGATGTTATCACTTAAAAATTTCAATGTTATGTCAAACTGTCTTTTGATAGTGAGTGTCATATCTCTATGTGAGGTTAGTACTTTCAAATCAATATCAAAAACATGGAAGCTAAGCAATGAAGATCTTGAACCAACAGTACAATCCATGACATTTTACATTAAAAACTAGCACATTTCATCCTATTAGTGTTGACATTGTTTCTTTATTTGTAAAGATTTCAATTGATGAGCCATTGAAAATATTTTACAGTCCTGAAGAAGGCTGCTAAACCATGAAACTATCCCAGTATTTTAAATAAATAATCCAATGGCTTTATTTCTCCGGAGTTTTCAAGCACCAGAAGTGTCGTGATGGAAATCAAATCAAAAATGTGTAGAATTTATTATTAGATAAATCATATCACCATTATCATTTTTTGGATTAAATAATTTTTTACTCATTAACACTTCTGATGAATTGACTTATCTCTTGTCATTTAGCTAATTTGTTTGCGGAGGACCTAGAAATCTGAACTGCAGATTCAACTATAAATATAAATTGGCAATCAATGACATGTTTGTTATATAACAACATATATATGATCAAATTTACATAGGAAAAAAAATTAAATTGATGGCTTCTTTTTATAGAAAAATTACACAGCCAATTAATGCTTAAAAACATCGAGCTGTTTAAATCTTTTCATTAGCAAAATCTCTCTTTTGATACAGTTTTTCAGGAGGAAAAGTACTTTCAATAGTGTAGCTAAAAACCAAGTTATATCCAGGTTTAAAATAATGTTACACAAAAATTCATCACCAATTAAAAATTGCCATTCTTTCATCTAAATCTCTTTTTGAGGCTCAATGGTCTATTAGATATTTTATAAAATTTGTAAAGCTGTTTATATAAAGATGGATGAGTAGTCATATTCAATTTCAGAAGAAATGTATCTCAGCAAACAAGGTCCAACACATAAGCTATAATACAAAAACCAATTAAAATCCTTAAAGAAAATGACGACACATTTAAACTATCTTTACTTTGGAAAAATTTCATAACACAGATTGAATCAAAAGAAAAATATTAATTTCTAATTTCAATATACTTCTTCTGCCTCCGATCTCCATAAGGCAAATTGAGCAAAAAAGCTGTTAGATTAAAATCCAGTTTATCATTTATTATTACCCCATTTTCTGTATCTGAATCAATTTTTTTTTATTAAATGATATATTATTTATATGCCTGGCTGATTTAAAATATTTTATAAATTAAAGTGAATGTTTTGTTCTAATTTTCAGTCTCAGTGCATTGGCTTGAATAGCCTCTGTTGTTACTAAGTATCAATATAACAATATATATGCATATATAGATAAAAATCAATATATATATATATATATATATGACGGCTTGTTTTATTTTCCATTTTAAAATTTATTTTGCACAAGTGTCAATAATAAGTTTATAAATATTAAGTTGTATCAGTTTTAGTCTGATTTAACTTTTAATATTGATTTAGATGTCATATAAATCCACATCAATTGTTTATTATAAGATGACTTCTAAACTAAAAATGAAATAATTATTTCAGTCTTGCTTGACAAGACTTTTTTTATGTAAAAAAGATACGATTGTATTTGATTCTATGTATTAAATCTGTTTTAAGCAGCATTTCAATTGTTATATACTTCGAAACATCGTTACAGTTTATATTAAATATTAAAGATGTGTATTATTTGATTGAAGATGATATTGAAAGTATAGATTTTATTTGCTTTTTAATCTTATTGATTTTTTTTTAAATGGTATTGAGTATTTAAGCATATTATTGATGTATTCAGTTTTAAAATTTAGAGACTAGAATAAATTGTTTTAAGAGGTTGGTAATTCATAGACAATTACCATTAGTTATCATTAGTTATCTCAGAGCTATCATTTAATCATTGAAAGTAAAAAAAATAATATATATATTTACACTAGATGTTGGTAATTCGTAGAAAACTATTATCAATAATATTCGAGTGATATTAATTAATCATTGTAGTCCGAAAATTTAACACATATATATTAACACTAATTACTGCTTAATGATAAAGATCAATAATTAACACTAGATCATACTACTCTGTAGTTTAATTATTACGCCCATCCTCGATGGAAATTGTATATGTATTTGTGTGCATTGATATTTCAAAAGACATAAATTTAAAGGCATAAAATAAAGGTACTACATCGACTAAAAGAGCAAAGAAGTAAACAAAAGGGAAAACTTTCTTTTAAAATTTTGGACATTTAACTTACTTTTAAATTTTTATCAAGCAAGATAAGATATGTTCACATAGAATAAAAAAAAAAATTACTATTGAAAAAACTGTAACGAATTTTGGGAAGGAATGTGGGCATACAAGTATGTAATGTAGCTAGGAACAAAATTTACCAAAATTATATTTTTATTACACATACTATATATATAGAATGAAATATAGTTGAAAAGATAAATTAACTTCAATGGGTTTTATTTACTATATATATATAAGATTTTCAATTAATTAATAAAAATCATTTAAACAGAAAGTTAAAACTTAAACCGTTAGCGCTATAAATTATTGCATTTGAAAAGTTCTGGCAAATTTGAACTTTTTTTTATTTACTTTCTTAAATTCTATAATTTTAAATTTTGCTAATGTGATATATTAAATAAAAATGTGAGAAAACTCCATTTATTTGTTTATAATATCATTAGAAAGCAAAAAATGGAGACTACTTGATAATAAATACTATCCATTTCGCAATAATGCCATTTCTTTTATTAAGTTTGTTCATTTACTTTGTTTAAATGTCCGTCTTCGTTTGGTCAAATCCATTAGGTTAATTCTTACTCTAGCCGCCAGGGTTTGATTTTAACAATTTTGATATGTTTTATAAATACAGTAATGTTACCGAGAGGGGTACCTACGCTGACTAATACAAAAAAAAAAAAAAACTTTTTTGTCATTTTAAGATGACACAATTTGATAGAAAAGGTTTCAATTTTTTCCATTTTCACTATTTCTTGTCCACCAAAAGCTGTCAAGCATTTGAAGCGGAATAGTGGTCACTCTTTTCCCTTTTCAAGCAAAAAGAAAACATCACGTGTTTTTTTCAGACACTTTAACTCTAACGTCAAAAATTATAATCTTTTCAACTGCCAATAAAAGTTATAATCAATCTTTCTTTCAAAAGTACACACTGAAGCTGTGCTATATATATACATGAATGATCTTTGCGCAAAAACTAATAAATCTGTAATTAATATTTTTTTTATATAGTTAGTATAAAATGGATATAGGTAATTAAGTTATTTGTTTATTCTTATGATATGATTCTAATTACCAAAATTTATATTAAAGTTAATTCCAAATATAGAAAAAAGTTTGTTTTCTAAAATGGAAAGCAATAGCAAACTGATATCAAAGATAAGCACATATCATTTAGCTGTAATCTCATGTTAGTTACTACATTTCTGAGACAATTTATGAAGAAAAGAAGGTAATATGAAAATATATAAAAATTATGATTAATAAGGATTGAATATCTAGAATTTTATAAAATAGTGTGAAAAGAGATTGATAACAATGTAAGGAAGTATAATTGTCAATTAGTAAGGAAAGCCATAGAAGAAAATAAAAGTCTTAAGAGTATAAAACAACATTTTGGTATTGATAGGAAACTTATTTCTGCAATAAGAAAAAAATAAGGAACTATTACTGAAAAAAAAAGATGACATCATGAAATGGGTAGAAGAGTTCTATCGAGAATTATATAACAATAATGAACAAGTAAAACTATGTCCTATAACTAATATTTCTTCTGACTTGCTGGAATTTTAAATGAAAAGGTGATAAATTGTTATAGGAGGGAAAAGCTTCAGGTGATAATGGAATTATAATTGATAGTTTAAAAGAAGCAGGTGAAAAAATAGAAAAATTTTGACAAAATTATATACCAAATGTCTAAATGATAAAGATGTACTAGATGATTAAAAGAATGCAGTATTAATATTGGAAAAAAAGATGATAAAAAAGATATTAAAAATTACAGGCCTATCAGTCTTTTATCAATTCTATATTACCAAGATAATTACAACTTGTCTACATTGAATTTTGGATTTTACCCAGCCAATGGAATAAGTTGAATTTAAATGTGATTTTAATACATTGAAACATATCCAAGTATTGAAAGAAGTTATAGAAATGACTAATGAATATGAGTTGTTATTATACTTTGCATTTATAGATTATGAAAAGGTATTGATTCTATAAGCATTTCTTTGATGATTAAAGCATTATATCATCAAGGTGTTGACCTCGGATATTGCCATAATCTCAAGAATACTTATAAAAATTCAACAGCAACAATTAAATTATATAATGATACTTGGAAAATTAATGTTGAGAAATAAATATGTTCATATCTCCAAAACTTTTTACAACAGTTTTGCAAAGTATTTTGAAGATTAAAATGGGAAGCTAATGAAGTAAAAGTAAATTGAGATTATTTAATTCATCTATAGTTTGCCAATGATGTAATTATTTTTGCAAATAATACTTTAGAATTTCAAGACATGTTGCAAGAGTTATCAGATAAAAGTAAGAAAGTAAGGTTAAATATGAATGTTAAAAAGGGCTGAGTAATGTTCATGGATTTTTCCCCAAAAAAATATTGATAAAGATGAGTTAGAAGAAGTTAACAATTACAAATACCTTGGACAGATTATTACTATAGCTGGAAATAGAATGGATGAGATTAATCTTAGAATTAAACATGGTTGAAGAGCTTTTGCTAAAAATAGCTTAATATTACAAAGAAATATGCATATGTGTTTGAAAAAGATTTTTAATAAATATGTTGCACAGTTCTTACTTATAGATCTGAGACTTGGACACTTAATAGAAGAGCAATACAAAGATTTCAGACCACTCAATGAAATATGGAAAGATACATGCTAGAAGTAACAAGAAGAGATTAAAAACAAAATAGATGGGTGAGAGAAAAAATAAGTTTTACTGACATCATTGAAAGACTTAAAAGGCTGAAGTGGAGCTGGGTTGGATATATTGCTAGAAAAGATGATAATAAATGAACAATTGAAATCTTAAACTGGATTCCAAGAGATTGTAAAAGACCTAGAAAAAGACTACATGTGAGACAAATGGATAAAATAAGGGAGTGTGCTGGTATGATGTGGAGAAGAGAGCGTAGACATCAGAGAAACAATTAAATTTAGAGATATCTTTATACTGCAATGAATCAATAGTGGTTGAAAATGATTTTGATGATGTTGAATATTACTTCTGTAATGTTTTGACAATTGCAGTTATAATTATTAATTACACAAAAAAATCATTTTTTAAACAAAATTTAATATATATATATTTAATTAAGCCATGCAATTAGAATCGTTAATATATAAGCCACTATGGACTTGAAACCTGCTTGGATAAAACTTTTAAAAAATTTTGAATTCTAATCAAGTTTAAAATTTTTTAAATAAGGTATTCCATATTCAACCAGATAACCGACATACATGAATCGATGACTAAATAGGTATCTAGCTATTTGATCACTACCCCAATTAATCATCTTTATTTTTTTTCTTTCTTTTATTGTGTCTCTCTATTGAAAAAGTATTCCTACCATAATAGTTTATTTACAGGCCGTTTTACTATTTTACATAAGTTTTTTTTTTATCTATAATAGAATCAATAAAATTTTAAACAGTCCAAATTTCTCTTTCTTAAGTTTTTATTTCATCATTCCAATAATTGATATTTTAATCACTAAGAAATGAAGTAGGTTTTAATTATAATATTCTGGGTATGTGTAAATATTTGATAACATCAAGAAATTAGATTACATGTATTGAAAAATATTTTATATTATTGATAAAAGATGATATAGATCAGGTAAGCCAATATTAAGATTTAAAATGAAATGTCATTTACTTAGCCTATGTATATGAGTTTTAAAAAAAAAATTCATAATCGTTTAAAAAATGAAAAAAATAAGTCAAAAGTAACGTGGATTATAATAGTAAGCATATTTGAGGTGTTAAGCAGGTTATATTAACTGTTAGTAACTTTGACAAATATTATTTCAAAATGAAATAGCATCAATAACAAAAAAAAATTACTTTCTTAAGTTGCTAATTGAAAGAAAAAGATTAGAAGTTATATAAAGGCTACAAAAATGGGTTTAAAGGTAACAGTCTCTAATGGTCCCTCATTTTGGGTGTGCAAAATTTTTGTTCTCATTAATTTATATTAAAAATTTATAATTTTTTATCATCCACACTAAATTAATAAAATCTTCTATACCAGGGGTTACCTATTCTATGCCTGTGGGCACAAATGCACTCACTACTATTTGACAACCAGAGATAAGCTTTTATTTAAATTTCATTTTAACCAGTCTCCAGAAAACAAAAAAGCTGACAATAATGCAAACAATGAAAAAAGAAGGACATCATTAATGACATTAATGCAGATGTCATATTTTCAAGCTAACAGCAATACAATACAAAACTACAATTGGCAATTAATAATATATTATCAAAAACAAAATCAGTAATATGCAATATGATGTGATGTGATGCACTGTGACTTCTTATTTGCAATCAGGAATCTCTCAGTCACTATACTCAGAGAAACCTGTTAACCACTTTACCTTCCCTTTTCATTCCCCATCCTAAGTTTTTCTCATATTATTATTTATCATGCTCCATCTCATTTCCACAACATAATCTTTGTCAACTCTATGACCTTTATATCTGAATCCCCCTTATCTTTTCCTAAACCCAGCATAAACACCAAGAACTCATTTTTTTATATTTATTTTTCCACAACTTTATTATGTGTACCCTTCCTGCTTGCAGGAATTTATATTCAATTAATAGATGCCTATGATGTGATGTGATGATATTATGTAATGCACTGTGACTTATCCTTATATGGAGTGAGGAATCTCTCAGCAACTATGCCCAGAGAAACATGTTATCCACTTTAATTTCCCTTTCCATTTCCTGCCTTAAGTTTTCCAATCATCTTCTCTAACCTGCTCCATCCCATTTCTACAATATAATCTTTGTCAACTCTATGGCCTTTATATACAAAGTGCCCTTATCTTTTCCCAAACCCATTAAAACCAATAACACACTTTCTGTACAATCACTTTATTTATATTATTTGTACCCTTTCTGCTTTTAGGCATTTACATTCAACTAACAGATGCCTAATATTTTTTTCTGCCTACCGTACACAACTTTCAGACTAAATCAGCCACATTTTTCCATTTATGTGTATATTCCTTTGTTGCTAAAGATCCCATTTGAGCCTTAAACAGTAAACTACTTTCCTTCCTATTATCATACTAGTTCTCCATCTCTCCAACTTTCTATACTTTATTAATGCATCTATTCTTCTATTTCATTCCTTAACTCAATTATCTTAACATAATCATCCCACCTTTTGTATAAGTATACTGACATAAATTCTTTATCCGAATCTTCTGCATATTGCATTATCTTTCTCATGCATCTTGTCGCCTGTCCTTTATTCATAACCCAATCAAATACTTTTTTGTCTATTCTTTTATTATCCATAAACTGCAATCTACTGAACATTTTCATTTTGCTTTTTGCATCTCATATAAAAACTTGATCATCCCATTTCTTCTTGAATTGCCTCCTTTGCTGTCCACACATGTCTTCCTACTTCCATTTGTACTTTTTCTAAATAATCTAATACCCCTTTACTAACACGTAATGCATTATTACCATATGTTAACCCTGCTACTGCCGCTCCCTTCCATAAAATTCTAGCTACATCATACTTATTATATGAGAACACTGTTATTTTCTTTATCAATTCCATTCTTTTTTTTTTGTTTCATTTATCAATTTTTTCTCCCAATCATCCAAGCAATTGTGTAACAGATTGCAGCACCATACCCAATGCCAACAAGAGTTTGTTGCAGCTATTAATTGAGATCACTATTATTTCTGTTAAATTTGTAATTTAAATAAAATTTAAAGTATTTTTTTGGGAAACAATTTTCTTTTATTATCTATTCAAAAGGAAGCCTTAAGAATCCACAATTATTTTGCCTAAATTTATAATACAGAGAACAATTGTACATTATTAAATGTTAAACAAATTTTTATTTTTTAAAAAATATATATACTTTTAATACAACTTTAAATTTTGTGTTGCCAATGGCACCTGAAAACTGCTTTAGAACCTAATTTTTGCTGGTGTAATTTAGAAACTAAAACATAATTTATCAGTATTATGAAAAAATAAAATAAAAATATTTTTTTTAAATTTCTCTTGCTAACAATGTTCTATAAAAAAGACTTGTGTCCACCGCTTTATCAGTATTTTAGAATGCACTCTAAGATACAAAAAAAATGGGAACTCCTGTTGTATATTAAAAATCTTTCTCCCACCTAATTACTATTTTTTTTTTCCAGATCCACTTCGGATTTGTCTTTTGCACACTGTCTACAGTGTCATCAGCATACAATATCTTCAAGTCTAAAATCTTTTATTTCTTTTAATTTACTAGAAGATCTTTTAATTTTAGCAGTAGCTGCCTGAAGTATGATGAAAATAGTATATATTTTATATTCTTTTATCGAACAACCCTTCATAGTAGTAATAATTGTGAAAAATGTAAGATCTTATTTTACTACTACAATCATTTGAATTGACCATTTATCAAATTGATTTGGGGAAAAAATTGAGTGTCATTGTTATAGTTATGTTGATTATATATGGTTATTGATGATATTTCAAAAAAAAATTTAAAATATTGTCTTCTCTGAATTTCTACATACAGAAAGTGAACCAAGCAGTATAAGAAACCTTGGAATCATGTGCCAAAATATTTAAATAAATAATTCATTTGTCCCAATATGAGTATTAGTGACACTCGTGTAATTTCTATTAAATACAATTTTAAAAGTTTGAGTATAAATTTATTTAAAATATTCAAACTTTTGTTAGCGTTAATTTACAATTTTCAAATATTAAAATTGTCAACTTTAACTATAATTATGACCTTCCTGAGGCCCCTCAGTCTTTATCTTTTCTTGGATCTTATTAGCTACGCTATTAAGCTATAATGTTTTCTGACGGAAGATATGCTTGAAATGTTTAAACATTGTTAATACTAATGGCAGCATAGTGGTAGTTTGCATTGAAGTTCTCTTCTAAATAGTTTGTATATTCTAACATTTCGTAAATGTTATATCTTACATTTCCTACATCTAGAACTCCATTTTAAATAACAAGAGTTTTATCTAATTAAAGTAACTACAATAATTGGAATTTGCTGCTAGGAAGTTTAAATGAACTTCAGGAGCACCAGAGGTCACAGAGTTGAGCCCCAAACCATGGGCCTTGAACTCTACAATTCATCATTCTCCTATTGCACTCAATTATACAAGATCTTAATTAATTGGATAGTTTAATGTATTGAATATTTTTGAGATCTTATCAATTTTTTGTTTACTTTTGCACGTGATGTTAAAATATTTATTACCTGTAAATATATATAATAATGACAGAATTATATGATACGCAACTAACAGACACTAAATATTAAAATTATTTAACGAGCTATTGCTATTAAATTTTTTATGTGAAAATTTATCAGTAGATTTCTGAGGTATCTTCATCAACAGCATTCATTATATCTAAATATGCTAGATAGATATATCAATTTACATTTTTATTTTATTTTTGAGGTGTGGGCGTTGACAAATTTATAAAATCAATAATTGTCGTTGTCACTTTATTTCCAATCAAACGTTTTTTTTCACTAAATTTTAATGAAATATTAATGCTGTTATTACTAGGATAACATAGTTAACAATTAACATTATATTTGCAGTATTTATAAAATTTCATATATTTACACAGGTGAAATGAGAAAATATGATATCAATTTAGTAATGAGAAAAAATACAAAGCAAATACTTTTAAATTTCCACTATACAATCGACATTTTTTTTTTTTTTTAGAAAAATTTAGATCAATTAATTAATAGCAGTAAGTCAGTTTTTTGGATTCATTTTAACATTTTTAATAATAAAAATGCATGTAAAAATTACTTCAAAGCAAAATAAAATTATTGATTACGTAGATGTATTTATGTATGTGAATGGTCTCACGATGCTGATATAATTGAATTATTTGACTTTAGTTCAACATGGTTGTGACGAGAATCTCGGCTTCAGGGTGGCCTTTGAGCGTTCCATTATCAGATTTTCAATTGGAAGGACGGTTGAAGAGTTGAAGGGTGAAGTGGATTGAAGCTTGTCCATTAAAGTATAAGGATTGACTAGCTTAATATATATCTGAGCACTTATTGCATATATATGTAGAGATGATAATCTGGACCAACTAATGATTGCTGGTTTAGCATGAAATACGTATATTCGTGATTATTTATCTTTTCAACACATATGTGTTCAATTATATCAGTGATATGAGATAGATTGGTGAGCAAGTCTCTAATATACCCTATATATTCATTAAATTGCAAAATACTATATATATATATATGTGTGTGTGTGTTCTGTACACACAGATAATGAAGCTAGTATATATAATCAAAAGCAAATATAAAATACTATTTTAGCTTTCGATTATATATACTAGCTTCATTATCTGTGCATATATAATATTATATGCTGATGTAGTGACTATCTGTATGCCATATGCTTGAATTGGCTTTAAACTTCCTTCCAGTTAATAACTGAAATTCGTTTTCAGATTTTAATTAGACTTGAGATCCTCATGTATCTCATTCATAATCAATCTAGATAATCATTTAATTGGTTGGTAAATCAATATCTAATTGATTTTAACCACAATTGAGCTGCAATATATATTATATTTTAGAGCTCCCTCCCCCTAATATAAATTGAGCATCGCAATTAATACCTCACAATTTATTGATAAACTTGGATTACAATAGAATTCATATTATTTATTAACTGTAAGGGTACACTACTTTTTAACATGCATGTATATAAACACAGATATCTTTTATATATATATAAACTGCATATATAAATTAAAATTGGATGTAAACAAAATTTAAAAAATAATCATATAATTATTAATAATAAATTAAAGGGATACATTTACATATATATATGCATCATATATGTGCTTACTCATTTACATTTACTTAAAAAAATAAAAGTAAAAAACTTTTTCTTTTTTTAAATTAAAATAAATAGTGATTTTCTGACTTTCATCACAATCTAATATGATCTGAGCAATATTATTTTCAATGACTTTTCTTATAGAAAAATAATATCAGCATTGCTATCAGGAATTACATCCTCTCTAATTGTTTTGATGTTTTTAAGATTGTATCAACTTTAAGAATAGCTATAAATTTCATCAAATTTTAGCATTAACAAACATTTTATTAAGTGAAGAACTGGAAATCAAAATGAAGCTGAAGAAGTAATAAACATGATGATGTACAGAAATCTGGTGGAAAAATCGCTACTACTATAATATACAATTTATTAAATTTATCAATTTTGATGGTTCGTTTTTTAAGCCTGATCACATATGGTAGTCTGAGATGAAATAATGATTGACACCATATTATAAAATTTATTACACTTTAATGGGTCTTTTTTCTTTATTTATATTTTTGTTTATTTGCATATGTTACAGTACTTAATTGTATTTAAATCATAAAATTAAAAAATATGATTAAATAATTTCACATTTGAGATTTGAGAACATAATATTTGGTAAAAAAAAAAAAAGTTGCTATTCTAAGATTCTAAAATTTAACAAGTTTTTCAATTTCACTGCTTTTATTATTTATTTGTTTATATTTTTTGTTCGTTTTTATTGAAGGGGATAGCATATAATTAAAATCATGTATATTAATATAGCATATTTTGTGGTTTCACTGTGTAGAGTAAAACATGGATAAACAATCTCTCAAACATCACAACTAAAAAGTTAGAAAGTCTGATAATAATGCATGTCATTCATGATTCCAAAATCATTGGAAATATTATGAAAATTGTTTTATATTTTTTTTACCTATATGGCCTGAAATTAGTTTCCAAATTTCATCATTAATCAAAATCTCATATAATAAGATAAGTAATCATAATACTTTTCTATGATGAAAAATTAATTCATTATCAGAGATTAAAATATGTTATAAACTCTGACTATCTAATAAATAAATAAAAAATTTAAAAGTGAAAAAAGTAATAATTAACAAATAAACATTTTACTAAGCATATTAATAAAACACCAATCTGTGAGGAGATATAAACTATAATGAGCACATTAAAATTGCTGTAAATTTTAAGTAAATCCTTTAAAATTATATGTGTTGCCATTTTAAAATTGCAGTAATCTTTTTTTAAAAAAAATCTGTTAACATAATATATGTTTTCTAATTTATTTTTAGTGCAGTTTATATGATAATATTTTTTTTTAGAGTTTTAAGAAAATATTGATTATTTTTATTGTGGTGTCTTATTTTATAAAATAGTTATTCATCATTTGTTTATTATAAAGATGCAGTTCAAAAATTTGATAACAAGGATTTTACTGTGTTCTTTTTTTACAAATATGGTTCATTAATGTATCTAAAAATTAAAAAAAAAAATCCTTTAACATACTTTTTCTTTTTAAACTAAAACCACGTTCACAATCGGCGCTGGAAGCTTGAAAAGTTGCACAAACACCAAAAAGTATCAAATACCGAAAGTTCTTTATATTTTTGATTTTTTTAAAGATATATATTTTAGCTAAATCATTACTTCAATTTTACATTTTTCATTTACTAAAAATTTCAAATTTTCATATGGTTCTAAAATTGTATTTAAGCTTATATTGTTATTATCCTTATTATTTAATATACATTCATATTTTTCAAATAAATATTTTAGACAATCTTTTCCATGTTCTATTTTTAAATTATTTTTCATTACACAAGGATCCAAGACACTCCAATTATTTACATCTCCTCTGCAAATTTAAAATCTAAATGATTACAAAGCAATTGAATAAATTTAAGTGTTAGCAAAATGTCTATATAATCATTAGAATCTAAAATGCTTTGAATGTTTAGTCCAACATGTAAACAGATGTTATCTATATATTACTATCTTAGTGTAATAACTTTTGCCTTTGCAAATTGGTGTGTCGCCTTTGAAGATAAATTAGTCCTTTGCAATATTTTGTTTAATGCTAATAATTTCGCAAATCCATTTTGAAGAATCACACCTGTCACTCAATATTGTGGGCTTTTGAAGCTTTTGTAAACAATATGTATTTATTGGATCAATGATTTTTTTAATTTATTCTGTGCAGTAATTTATTAAAACCACGTAATTTCTTACCAGAGTATGAAATATCTAAATATCTATCTCACTTCATTGAGAGGTCTGAATGATATAACATCAATTTCTGAATTGTTGGTCAATTATTTAAGTTTTCCAATATTTGTAGATGATCTACTAAACATTGTATATATTGTCCTTAAAAGAGTTTTGATATCATTAATAAATGGAACCCACTTTTATGCATCATCTAGTCCCAATATCTTCCTGTGAACCACACAGTGCTATTAAACTAAATGTGAAATATTACCTAAAGGACTAGCAGTCACACCATTTACTTTTCTAACATTACAGAAGGAAATATAAACATTTTTTTGTATATTGGCGAATCTGTAATCCAGATTTGTGCTTCATGAGCTACCAACCTAACCAAACAGCAAAAGGGGTCAAACTCATTCCTGCACATGCTTGAACAATGTAGAGTGTAGGCACACACATCCAGCACATCCACGTAACTCCTCCCAATCCTAAATAACCATTTAGATAAACATTGTTGATATTTATAATTATAAATTTAAATATAGTTAAAATCCCTTAAATAATATGTAGAGTTGTGCATGCGCATTCACATATATGCAGCTAATATGTATATGTGATGTAAATATTAATATTATTTTAAAATATTTTATATATATTTAATTTTATTTAATGTAAAATGGTGTCTGAGAACGATGCAACATTTGAAAAGGTTCTCAAACGCACTTAAAGTAATGGAAAGTTTATCAAACAATAGAGAAATCCATTAGTCAAAACCAGCAAAATCGCTCTAATGATTCAAATTTAGTTTTAAATATCTTAATTGAAATTATAGTTATGCGAATGTATTTCTAAACTAGAAATACGTTAAAAATAATTCTTTGAGATCTTATTTAATGCACAAAAACAAAAAGTACATTTCATGCTGATTGAGATCACATGAGGTTAGTTTGTATCAATATTGCCTTGGGTGATTTCTAAAATCATTCCAGAAAAACTGTAACCAAGTATAAATAGGGCTTATTTTTCTACCAAAAAAAACACAACAGATAGTTAATTTTGAATTCAGCTGTTAAACCAAATCCATGCTTCTCAAATTTTTTAAAATTATGACAGTCAAGTAAAGAGACTAAGTCCATCTTCTCCTCGATCTTTCTAAGATCATCTACGTGCCATAATGCTGTACTCTAATTACAAATCAATGGACTGCCTTAAATGGTATTAAAAGTGATTTCAGAACAAAAATGCTACCTCCATTTTAATGAAATAAGAACCACCCATGCTCCAATATGCATTACCTCCAAATCGCTCAAGCCGTCGCGCCATTACGTCGGAAGGTAATCCTTAATACTACTCTTAAAGACTCATTTAATTTGATCAAATTATCTATTCACCCCTATTTAATTGTATAAATGTATTTTTATCTATGTTAATGTGCCGATAATTTAAGGCCAGTTATATTACTTGTAATTAATCTCTCTAATGACTCTCTATAACCCTGTCAAATCTATATGCAATCTCTCACATCTATATCATGCTTCAAATGCTATTAATCAATTTGATTTATAATATTCAAATTATGGTAATGACCATCTCTTCTTCGATTCTAATTAAATAATCATTCCCTGTAGCACTTTATAGTGCAACAGTTATTAAATATTGTTTATGTATTTCAAACGCATATGGAATCCACTTAGGGTATAATATTTTCATTTTATTGTTTTGCCATTGATTTAATTATCTTAATAATAGTTATTTTATAGTGGTTTAGTATATCAGTCATGCCATTATGCTTGATCTTAAATTATATTTAGGCTATAAATATTTAAACATTATTGGTGGCATATTTATTTGGTCTCAGTGTTGCCAGGATAGGTCAGCTTTTGTATTTTCATTTTGCTTTGTCATGTTTGGAATTATTTGGAATCCAAATCCCCTCCTTCATGACTTCATGTTTTAATATGGCATTGGTCATGCCCTAAAACAAAATTTGGAAAAAAGCAACAAATGCTCTGTGTGGGATGACCCCAAGACAGTTGTCCCATTGCACCTTCCTCCTCTCCTGGTATTGCTCGGCCAGAACAGTGGCCATACCCTTATATTTTAATAAATGATGAAGCATCTCATTGGCCAAAAATGGACCAAAACTTTTAGTGCCACCAATCATGCTGGTACCCCTCTTTAATATTTAGATTCGTGCCTAAGCAATATCCATAAGTTATAATGATGTGATTTCACTAAACCATTTATTATTTATTAATTTTCTTATATTTAGAATGTCGTGAGTAAGCTTGCATTTAAGCTATTTTTTGAGGGTGAGCGATTCCCAGATGCATATAGAATTCATTCTTTTATTTATAAGCATAAACTTCACCTCTCAACACATGTAGACATTTACATATTCAGATTTTTATTGTAAACAACACAGCGATCATTTCATTTAATAAAGTTAACAAATGCCTGAGAGTGAATTGCTTGTATTATGATTATGTTATGTACTTTTCTCGTATAATTGAAATGGCATCGATCATAAATCTATCATATATTTTTTAAGTTAGCTATGCTTATAGACGACAAAGTGTCTGACTATTTTAAGTGTTTATCGTGGGGGGTCATTAATTAATGGTATCTCAATTCTAAATAGCGTTTTTATCATTAAATTATTTATGTAGAAGCTTATTTGATTTAGCATTGTTATATAAGCAGATCGCACAAATACATATTGTACACCATGTCTGTGCATTCATTATGTATTACACTGTTATCATTATAATGTCTCATAATTATATATAATATTTTCATAAACAATAAGTTAACTGACTTAGTATGAAATTTGTAAATAAACACGTATGAATAATAATCTCTTTGTTTTATAATCATTAAACCTTTATATATTATTCAAGTTGTTTGAATCATCATTAATTTTAATTTAGTTATAATATTTCTTATTGAGAGCTTGTTGCACTGGGTTTCCTGTGGTCACAGTCATACTTGTAGTTTTATCATCAATAATCTTAAGATATCATGTTTCTCCACTATGTCTTCTGAAATGGAATGAAATAAATTCAGTTCTATCGTTGGAGATGTTGTTCATAGTGTTGTAGATTTGAGAAATAGGCAAATAAATTAGAATCCATGATTGCTCCTGACCTATGTATTTTGGGCATGACTGGATTTGAGGTACTTTTGCTCAGATTCTAGGTCTTCTTGGATGAACATACAATTTCCACTGGAACAATACCAAGGTTATTCTCTCTACAAAACTTTTTTTATTACTATTACTATAGAATGACTCTTACATGCAATAATTTTAATGCTGATATATTTTATCTGATAGCTGAATTCAAAATTTGATAAGTATTATATATATATGATAAACAAAAATGCAAGTTAAAAAACTTGCTAACGCTTGTATTTATGTCCACAGATGGCGTCCTACCAAGACTGCCAATCAAAACACGCTTGATTGGCAGTCTTGGTAGGACGCCATCTGTGGATATATATATATACTGAAATATCCATACTTTCATCAACTATCAAACACTAAAATAAAGATGTTCGAACTTCATCAATAATCGCTTTATGTATGATTAAATTTATACATTCTACAAATTCGAAGGAATATTTTTTACTATATTTTCCTACAAAATCAGTCTACACTGCACAGGAAACGTTGATGAATTGATGGTAAATGATAGGATACTATTACTTATTAGAATTTTAATCATTATCTGTCTGTTTGTATTCAGCATTTTCTGTCTGTTTGTATTCAGCATTTTTTAATCTGAGATTGCGATCTTTCGGTTTTTCAGTTAAAATTCTTGAAATTTTTTTATTAATTTTATTTCGGATGGCAATAATTGTATCAGTATGATCTTTTTGACTTAAATATCACTTTGAATAGTTTATGTTTTATTCGGCCTATTTTTTATCTGGAATATAAAATATTTTTGAATATGACTGACAGCAAATTTTACAAATGACGTCATTTATATTGCTTCAATAACTAAAAACATTCTTATGATAATGATATTTCAGTTTCCACTGATCAACAGAGTCATTCATATTCAAATTCGTTTTTCTTATTTTTAGACAGGCAAAACTCTCCATAAAGTAGGGCCTCCCTGTGCCAACTAGAGTAATCAATGGATGCCAGAAGGCTTGTACATAAAATCCCCATCTAGTGCCTACTCATCCAATATCCCCAGACCAGTTTCTGGCTTATGACCTTCGTTAGTGATGAGCCTTGGATCTGAGAGCACTGTACCTAGATCTAAGGATCTAATACAGTCCTCCAGCAGCCACCTTTTATTTTTACTTAACTACAAACTTATGAGAATGAAATTGAAAACACAATAATATTTTCAATGTAAGCTCAATATAGTCATATGCGTCTGAACTCAGTTCAGCATCCATACATTTTGGTGTTTTTGGCTCTTTAACAACCATAGCCACCACTATTCTATTAAGCAGGATTGGTGTATAACAGTTATGTGCTAGCATAAGAGTTGGTGATCAAGTGTCTTATTTTTAGACGGAATTAACGAAAATTAGATTGATTTACTGACGTTTTTCAATATTTATGTGATCAAAAATAAAATATTTATTTGTTGGATGATTTTTTAATAACAACAATTAAAAAAATCTCCTTGTACTCAAGATGTAGTCACAGTTGCATCAAATGTCCTGCTACAGCAACAACAACACCTTCCTCATTACATGTACAGATCCTTTTAATCAAAATTATTCATCTGGATTCAACTTTGTGTTTAAATATAAAAACAAATCACTATGATGGTCAAGTATCCAATATAATTTAGTTGTTTATTTCAATCTTGTTTGATTGATTATTTATTTATAAAGACAAATCGATAAATACTACAAATATTAGAATATTTGGAGTGTGCAGAAACCACACTCAGTGCACAAAGTAGGCTGTCAAAATTACTGCACAATTGTGCAGTGTGCAACTTTGAAGACATTTTGGTTTTGAGTACATTAAACTTATCCTGGTAAGAGGTAATTGAAGAGATTCTATTAATATTCTGTTCAAGATTTCTCATTTATTCATTTCAGTTAACTTTGCTTAAATTCTATTTTTAACAGAATAGCTTTCAGCTATAAAAATGTGGATTTCACAAGTAATTAAACTTGGTTTATATTGCTATGGATGGAATGATTCAGTATCAATTGCACAGCAGATAAACGTGAACCATTTATGTTGAAACAAAACATAAATCAGGAATCGTTTCTGTTCCCCATCTTTCTAACTAGAATGTTTATTCTTGGTCAGCTTGTAAAGTATGTACATATTATTTCAATTTGTTCATTATGAAAGTTGCCAATCTACTCGATTCTCATTTATATATCCTCAATTACTACTAAATCTTTTATAAATATATAAGGTGTAAGAATATTTGAAAGAGGAAAATTAGAACAGTTTATATTGGTTGGTTTGTAAATATTTTATATAAAAATTATCTATTCAAACAGTGTTTATAAAATCATTTGAATTATCCTCAATAAAAATTGTTTATTTTACAAGATGGTTTACAACAAAAGCAGCCATATCATGTTTAGAACGTATCTCATAATAATCAACATAAATCCAGGTTAAGAATATATATATATATATATTATTAGAAGAATGATGACTCCTGAATACAATTACAACAGTGTTGTGTTGTATAATTAATTTATAGAGGATCTTCATTTTTGATTTTGATATACTTCAATGTCAAGTTGAGACACTTTCTAGATGAATAAAAAACCACTCTGTAAAAGAATACCTGATATTTGAAATATTCTAGGTTACCATCACCAAGCTTTTATTTCAAGAGCTAGGGCTGTCGCTTCTATGGTCATAATGTGGTTATACCCTATAATACTATTGAAGTTCACATAAAGAATTTTATTGTATAATTTTATATTTTATTGTATAATTTCATAATTTGTTGTCTTTCAATAGAAATTCATCAAAATTAAGTCTGATTTCCTTATGGAGATAATTGTTTTCGCATGCTAATGCATTTATTACTGTGATCAAAAAAAACCTCATGTTACATACAATATTAATACATTTTAGTGTCATGTTTATGGCCCAAGTTTAAAAATTCAGGCCAAGTAAATTTAAAAAAAATTTTCAGCAGATTTGGATCTTACTTTGAGTAGTTTGACGGGTTCTCAGTTAGCCCAGATATTTCATCTAATACTAGTCAGAACATGAATATTGACTAATTTTTATCAAGAGAATTTAATATTGATAAAAACTCATTCAAACCACTATCAACTAACATTGGATAGTTTGATATATAAAATATGTTATAGTTAATCATTAAGTAATCCTATGATTTAATTATGTATGGACTCTTAGAACCATTGTATGGTTGTGAAACATGGACAATGAATAATAAAATTAGAAACCCATTGGAAGCCTCTGAGATGAGGACATGAAAAAGAATGCAAAAAAAAATCAGTTGGATCAACAAAATATCAAATGAAGATTTGAAAAGATAAAATTTAAAAAAAAAAAAATATTGATTGAGAAAATTAGAAATAGAAACTGGATTAGACATACTTTAGGAAGAAAGTATAGTTTAATAAAAGATATTTTGAAGGGAATGGTGAGTGGTAAAAAGAAGAAAAGACAGATATGGTTGATATTGTTGGAAAATATAAGAGATGAAAAGTTACATGGAGTTGAAGAGCTGGGGAATGAAGAAAACAGGGTCGTAAAATGGATGAAAATTGGTGATGTGACTAATCTCTAGGCCTGCCCATGGGACAAAATACTATTAATGATGATAGACTCTAAGCATTAGCATAGTAAAAATTAGTAATTTTTCTATATATCTTGATCTACTTATCTATCAATTTTTACATTTATCACTATTTTTTAGAGACAATATCATAAATAATAAAGAATCTAATATCAATTAGGCTAATTAACTCAGGTAGTGAAAATATTAGCAGATTTTTTAAAATTACCTTTCAATCAATAATGATTAGATTCCATATAACAGCTTATGAATGATTGGCTATATGCAAAGTTATCTTTAAAAAAGAATCCAAAGCTTGTTTGAAAATTCTTGTCCGATTGAGGATTTGAACTTAGATCGCAGGCATTAGAAGGTGACAGTTAATAAGTATAACATGAGGCCAAGCCATTTATTGCAAGGGCCAAGTTTTCAAAATTAATAAGAATAATCTGGCTAATACTCATATTTTACAATGCTAATTTTTAATTCTTTTATAATAGATCTTAAAAAGTAA
This sequence comes from Epiperipatus broadwayi, assembly GCA_028023455.1. Classification (NCBI taxonomy): domain Eukaryota; kingdom Metazoa; phylum Onychophora; class Udeonychophora; order Euonychophora; family Peripatidae; genus Epiperipatus; species Epiperipatus broadwayi. Next base: position 4,481,264 of record JAQFVV010006299.1, read on the forward strand.
GTACAAGTTTTTTATATTAATAAATTGTTTCCCATGTTTACCGGAAAAGTAATAATTATTATAAGCGTGTTTTGATAAAATATGAGAAGTTCTGTAATATAATTAGTTTTCCATTTTTTATGCATAATAAATTATAACTACGAATTCAAAAAGAAAGCTTTTAATCAAAGTGGAAGATACGTTATTAAAAAAAAGAAAGGAAAAATGACAACTGCAGTGTTGTGACGTAGCTATCGATCAATTGTAACATTCACGTGCAATGAGATTCAAAAGATCTTTTTTTAAAATTTACCTACGTTTTGACAATTATCATTAAAAGTTTTTAATTTATATTATAGTAGTTAATAATAAGTAATAGGATTATCGTGAATAATAAAATAATTTTTAGTATTTCACTTTATACAAAAAATGTTAAACCTTTTTATTGCGATACTATTTCTTCTTTTGATATTACCAGACATATATAAGAATGGATTTTTTTTTTAGTTATACATAAATTCTGTAATTAAACTGCTATCATTATTTACACTGTTATTAACATTAATAGATTGTCAAAATCTATAGATAAAATAAATAAAAATCGAATAAATTATTGACGAGAATTCATAAGAAATTCAGACTTCAAAAATGAAAGAACTGGATATGATCCAAGGATCTTGAACCTCAAATATTCTGTTCAATTACCACATGAATTACGCATTGCATAATAACCTAAAATTCTAATGTTGAATAAAATTTGGAAGTTTTTTAGATAGATCAGCGTTTCCCAACCTTTTTTGGCTCGCGTACCACTTGGTAGTACATGATGCTAAATTGTACCACTTCGTAAAAATGATTGTATTTCGTGAAATTTGTTATTGCGAATGTGTTATTTTATTTGCATTATAAATATTATAGGGTGACCATGTATGTATTTACATCTCATAATGAGACAAATTACATTGAAATACTTCTAAACGTCACGCCAGATTATAAACTCACTGAAATTATAAACTCACTGTAACATATTTATATGTATGTGTTTGTTCAAAGTTTCATATTTTTTCCAAAATAATTTATTAAAGATTACATTATTACATTAAAGGTTATTTGGTATATATTTTGTACAATGTTTTCTCATTCCTTCATTTGGTTTTCCCGAATTTGAGTCTGTTTTCTCTTTTTCGGAGCATCTTGCTATTGGTTGGGCCATGGAGAGGATAAATCCAGCATGTCCCAAGTCATGGTAAAAATATCCTCAGGGGTTATCAGGCTATCTCTTGTTTTTGTTTTTTTTATATTGTTCAGCATGAAGTTAATAGGATTAAAATTTTGATGATTAAATACTAGCTTACATCTAGTAATCCACAATAGATGATCAAGAATTAACGAGAGTCTAATTTATGGATATGATGCTTTTTTGATACATTCTTTCAAATTAAATAATTTAGATTGATTTGCCTTTTTGTCATATTTCGTTTACTAATAAATGGTTTTAATAAAAACACAAAATTATAAAAAAAAACAATTAATATATTTTCTTATCATAATCAAATATTTTTATAAAATAAATTTAATGAGATCTTTGTACTTGTTTCGAACAACATAATTATTTGAAATTTGGTTCAAAAGATGCGAGGTATACCCTTAAGTCTACAGCTGCGTTCAATCTGGTTCAATCTGTTTCGATACTTATTTTTAAAAAAATATATATGAAAAAAAAGCTCTTCCTACTAATTCCGTACTCGTAAACGGTAATAATAATTTAAGAGCTTTCTCAGAAAGTTGTTCATATTCTTTAATGTTTAACCAAAAAATAATTAGATTGTGTCGTTTGAATTCTACTTGTAAAGTTCTGTCACATCATAATTCTATTAAATTTTTTTTATCCTTTATTGATAATGATGTAGCTTTTTCTAAATTTTCTGCATAGAAGGGGTTTGAAATCCAATTATCATTTGTGTTTTCGGGTTTTGGAAAATATTCCATGAAAGACAATTTTAATCCTGTTAAATGTGCTATTATATTTTCTCGTATATCTTGAGACAGACTAACCTTATTTTCAAACAAAAAATATGTAGAGTTTCGAATACTTCCAGTTGATTGTTTTCGATACTTATATATATTACTGTTTCCAAAAATTTAATTTCTTAATCATACTTTAAATTTTATCATTAACATTAAAGATCGCTATCGACTGTACATATTAACAACTTTACTGTATAATATTATTAATTAAAATAATTTATATGAATTATAGAAAAAAACGTTTCTATGATATTTTTATGATTTCATTTTTTTTTTATGTCCGCCATTATTGATTATTTTTCGTGTACCACCAACCAACAACTCGCATACCACCAGTGGTACGCGTACCACAGGTTGGGAAACACTGAGGTAGATGTTTGAAATAAATTAGGTTAGTCTGTTAAGTATTGTATAATAATTACAAAAGAACTAACATGATAGTATTCTATATAATACAAACACTTTAATTTTTTAATTTTTATTATTAATTGTTATAATGTCAGAATATCATATGAAAGAGCTTTTTTTTTTAGTACCAAAAATTACCATAGCATTTTTTATGCATTTAACATTGGTTTGCATTTATTACAACAGTATTATATGCAATGTATATTATTTTAATATGGTTTTTTTTTTTTTTCAATTTCATTTTAAAACTTTTTTTTTTTAAATTTAAATAAAACATATTTATAAATGTTTTTATTAGTTAAATAACAAGCTAATAGAGGGTGCCTGTAGCACTATTTCATAATATAAGATATAACTCTATAAATGTATTAATTATGTAAATGATTATTTTTATTTTGCATATTTAAATCAATTACTGAGATTTATATAAAATATAATTAACTCTTCATTAAAGTGACATGATGGCTTTCAGTCCAAATAATCCAAAGAAGTTACAGTAATTACATCTCTATGTTCATATAACTATTGAGATATTTCATTAATTTTCTTTTTTAAAAAATAGCAAACTCACATACTTTTGTACATTAATTTTTAATTTAGAAAAATCTAAAGATGTCAGTATAGTCAAATAGCAGAAAAGTCAATATATTTTAATCCTGTGTCCATGTCTTTGATGGATTTCATCATTTGTAGTCCATTTTGCACTATTTGCAAGATTACTGTGAGAAAAGTTTTGGAATAAATAAAAACTAGATTTGTTTTTGTAAAGTTTATTAAAATTCATGATTCTGTTTACATAATAATTATTAAAAAGTCAAAAGTATACATTATTACACTTTTTATTTTATAAATATATGTTTCATTTTTAGAAATAGAAGGCAATAATTTCTAGCATGGCTTTAAGAAGGAAAGTGGCAGTGTTTTCATCACTCTACTATTCTAAAAATAATAATGCATTTTTAATATTTTAAAGCAGAATTTGATAGATTTATCTGAGATTATCATTTATTTGTTCATGCTTTGAAAATAGATTTCAATCAAGAAAAGATTTTGTTCATTTTCTAAAATCACTTTACTCCTTCCAACCATTCAATAATAAAAGTATCCTTCATTATTTTTATGAACTCATTTTTCCAATATTTGCAAATTTCAAATATGATTTTTTTATGTGTAAATGTATATTTCTACCAAATCAAGAATAATTTATTAAATTCTGATATATAATAATGGTTTAACACTTATAACAAATGTTGATTAATAATACCACCATGGGAAATAATTAATTTGTCACTGCATAGGAAGACTCAGTTGGTATCTGAGTAGAATATATGTGGGTGTAATTTTTTTAATTGATAAAAGGCAAAACCACTTACAATTCTAAATTTCATAAAGTAAATAACATCTTTATACATATTAATTTTAAAGTTTTTATTAAAATAAATTGATTATAATTTTTATCAATCCAGATTAATGTGTATATATATTAACGGGCACTGCAGGGAGCCTTAATGTATCTGCACTACAAGGGCGCCATCTAGGCATTTGAACCTAGAAAAATTTATATAGTAGGCAGATACGTAAGTTAAGATTCAAAAAAAAATTTATATATATTATTCTGACCGTTTGCCCAATATCAATAGCTCATAGAGTAGCAGAGATTTAAACATTTTTATAAGTTTTACTAGATTTAGATTCTCAAAATATATTAATATTTAAAACAATAAAATAAAAGAAGCCACTGCCAGTAATTAACACACAAATAGATTTTTATTAACCCACATTTAAAATTGAGGAATAAATTTATTTTTAGATTTTAACATTAATAATTTTTTTAAATTTAAATTCAAATTACTATTTAAATAGACTACACAGATGGATAATTAAATTATATTTTACTTTAGCATGTTGAGCATAGATAGTCTACATAGATTTTTTCCACTTAAAAGCTTATCAAAACATTCATTCAATCTCAGACTAAAAGTTTATAGCCAACCCAATGTCAGCTTCCAGATATTTATTTGCAATCAATGTAATATGAAGATGCTAGCATAAAACCATGCCAACAGGAATGTGCATCTGACAGCATGATATTATTTGAAGGAAATGATCGGTGTCCAGAACAGGAAAGTGCATCTGCCTGACTAAGGAATCATGTATATAATTTTTTTAAAGAGTGCTACATATGGGGGAGAGCGGTCTTTCTGCCATCTTATAAATCCCTGTCCATAGAGCTAGAAGGGGTCAATGGCACAGGAAATACATCTGCGACCATTTCAATGATATGACTGCCTCTTTGGGGTCATGCATTCAGATGGGCACATTGCCCTGTATGCTAAACACGCTTCACATTACATTAATATAAACACCCATATATTCCTCCACAAGAATTGCCCTAACTATGAAACAAATAGCCTTAAATTAAAATCCCTTAAATTAAACATAAACAAATTTAAACATAGTTATTAATCTTTATCCATGCAGCTATCTACACCCAACTTTAAATTTAATACATTTTAGTTAAAACATAATACACACTCAAAAAAAATGAAATGGAAATGATTGCTTAAACATCTGCATAAAAAAATATTAACAATTGAATTTGCATTTTTAAGTCAGATAAGAGTTCTTATTTTCAGCTATTAATTAATTGCAATTTTAGGAAAGTTCTTATTAGATAGACACAAGAGTTAATACTTTACGGATTTAGCAGATTTAGAAGTCCATGATCACTTTCGTAAATTTTGTCCTTCTTTGAAATGAAACTGCGATGCATGCATTTGGTCAGGAACTGTCATCAATAGGCCTCAGCTGGTCGTCCGGAAAATTAATTTTATTGCAGACTTCCACATCGTGAAAATCTGCAATATAGTGAGCTATAATGACATATTCATAGTCAGCTCTCAGATAACAATTATAATAATCCTTTGGCTTTTATATTTTTCTTAACCTCTTATCATCAAATCTTGGGATTCAACCAGCAAGACATCACTAATCCTTTCATGTTTCAGTTATGGTCCGTGCTGTCATTTTCATGCTTGCATTGGTCATTTAATTTCTTGGTATTCTCTTACCATTTAATTTATTTTAAGTGCCTCAAGGGCAAGTTTGCTTTCGAACAATCATTTAATTAATAAAACAATCATTTCCATTTTCTAAGGTTATAGAAATCAACATTATTTCTATTTTTAAAATATCAACTTTTATATTTTTACTTTTTTTTTTTCAAAAAAAAATACTTTCAAATACTTTTTCTTAAAATAGTTTAAGTTTTCCATCTGCGCGACAATATATATATTAAACAACTTTTAATTTTCAGTTTTTAAGTTTTTTTCTTTTTAATAAATCAATTTTTATTTATGATCTTTTTATTTTCATTTTAAAATAATGTAACGAAATATTATATTCTGTTACATATCAGTAAACTTCCTCAAAAAACAAAAACATTAAAAAAAAAAAAAGAATTTACTTAGTGTTAGTAATGACGTTACACAAATTGATTATACTATTTTTTTTTTTAAAGGACAAAACTTTGGTTATTAATTAAAAGACATAACTTTGGTTAGTAATTACAAGAAAAAAAATGCTGACTATTCTTTCCCCAGCTGAGATTACACCTCCTCCCTCAATAGTTCCCTTTTCCCTACATTTCATTATTAACTTAGGCAAGTCAAAGAAGTTACATGATTTTAGACTTTTTTTTCTTTTTTTTAAATTATGATTTATATTAATTATTACGTTTTATTCCTCACATTTATTTCTACATATGCGCAATTTTCTTACTGGCAGTACTTTTTACATGAAATTCAAGTTTATAACTTTATATAATACAAAAATATATTCTGATTTCAGAAAAAATATTACTGGTTTAATTTTCAAGGTACTCGTGGTTTATTAAACATCGGACTATAACATTACATTAATACAAAAATATATACTGATTTTTAAAGAAAATATTACTGGCTTCATTTTCACAATACTCGTGGTTTATACTCATTTTTAAAAAAAAATCTTACTGGCATGATTTATTTTTAAAATTTTCAGGGCACTCGTGATTTATTAAAGATCATGCCACATTGGGAGACCACTTTAATGGTCACTGTGAGGAGTCTGAAGATTTCTTAATGTATCCACACTACAAGGGCGCCATCTAGGCATTTGAACCTAGAAAAATTTATATAGTAGGCAAATACATAAGTTAAGATTCAAAAAAAATTTTTTATATATATTATTCTGACCATTTTCCCAATGTCACTAGCTCAGCAGAGTAGCAGAGATTTAAACATTTTTATAAGTTTTAATAGATTTATATTCTCAAAATATATATTAAATATTTAGAATAAAATAAAAGAAGCCACTGCCAGTAATTAACACACAAATAGATTTTTATTAATGCACATTTAAAATTGAGGAAAAAATTTATTTTTAGATTTTAACATTAATAATTTTTTTAAATTTAAATTCAAATTACTATTTAAATAGACCGCACAGAGAATATTTAAATTATATTTTACTTTAGCATGTCGAGCATAGATAGTCTACATAGATTTTTTCCACTTAAAAGCTTATCAAAACATTCATTCAATCTCGGACTAAAGGTTCGTAGCTAACCCAATGTCAGCTTCCAGATATATATTTGCAACCAATGTAATTATGAAGATGCTAGCATAAAACCACGCCAACAGAAATAAAATGATCCATGTCCAGAACAGGAAAGTGCATCTGCCTGACTAAGGAATCATGTACATAATTTTTTTTAAAGAGTGCTACGTATGGGGGAGAGCGGTCTTTCTGCCGTCTTATAAATCCCTGTCCATAGAGCTAGAAGGGGTCAATGGTGCAGGAAATACATCTGTGACCATTTCAACGATATGACTGCCTCTTTGGGGTCATGCATTCAGTTGGGCACATTGCCCTGTATGCTAAACATGCTTCACATTACATTAATATAAACACCCATATATCCCTCCACAAGCATTGCCCTAACTACGAAACAGCCTGAAATTAAAATCCCTTAAATTAAACATAAACAAATTTAAACATAGTTATTAATCTTTATCCATGCAGCTATCTACACCCAACTTTAAATTTAATACATTTTAGTTAAAACATAATACACACACAAAAAAATGAAATGGAAATGATTGCTTAAACATCTGCATAAAAAAAATATTAACAATTGAATTTGCATTTTTAAGTCAGATAAGAGTTCTTATTTTCAGCTATTAATTAATTGCAATTTTAGGAAAGTTCTTATTAGATAGACACAGGAGTTCATACTTTACAGATTTAGCAGATTTAGAAGTCCATCTTCATGATCACTTTCATAAATTTTGTCCTTCTTTGAAATGAAACTGTGACTTGCCATGCATTTGGTCAGGAACTGTCATCAATAGGCCTCAGCTGGTTGTCTGGAAAATTAAATTTATTGCAGACTTCCACATCGTGAAAATCTGCAATATAGCGATTTATAATGACATATTCATAGTCAGCTCTCAGATAACAATTATAATAATCCTTTGGCTTTTATATTTTTCTTAGCCTCTTATCATCAAATCTTGGGATTCAACTAGCAAGACATCACTAATCCTTTCATGTTTCAGTTATGGTCCATGCTGTCATTTTTGTGCTTGCATTGGTCATTTAATTTCTTTGTATTCTCTTATCATTTAATTTATTTTAAGTACCTCAAGGGCCAGTTTGCTTTCGAACAATCATTTAATTAATAAAACAATCAGTTCCATTTTCTAAGATTATAGAAATCAACATTATTTCTATTTTTAAAATATCAATCTTTATATTTTTACTTTTTTTTTTTTCATAAAAAAATACTTTCAAATACTTTTTCTTAAAATAGTTTAAGTTTTCCATCTGCACGACAATATATATATTAAACAACTTTTAATTTTCAGATTTTAAGTTTTTTTCTTTTTAATAAATCAATTTTTATTTATGATCTTTTTATTTTCATTTTAAAATAATGTAACGGAATATTATATTCCATTACAATATATATATATATATTGTAACCAAAAGATTAGTCAACAGTAAATCGGCTCATGTTGGGAAGCCAAAAACTGTGACCAAAAAGTCATACCCTGAATTGTATCAGGCTAAAATTAAATGATACAATATAAAGCTGTTACTATATAATCCAGTCATTGCCAGGGTAAACCATGAAGACAGATCACAGCATTACATGAAGATACATAATACCTAAAATAATTATATGACTCTTTTAATTAACTATTCTCTTTAAAGACTGTATTTCAAACTACACTCCCAAATCTTAATTTATGATTTATAACTATTCTCTTCAATGTCTACATCATAAAAACTATATTCAGAACTTTAATTTATGATTTTATTTATTTGAGACTCCATGGCAATCATCAACAAGATGGTATAATCTCTAAAAATGTTAAAGATTATATGGTAAATATGAGCCAGTTGACAAGATATGACTGGCTGTAGCTCAGATGCACTCAGGTTTTTAATTATAGAAGTGCTTTATAGGTATATGCTTTGCTGTAAAAAGTAAGAAGCATGAGCTTTAAGTTTTTTCTTCATTATCTTAAATATAAAATCAAATTATCGCAATAAGATATTTTATTATAATAGAAAAAACATCAGTTATAATATTGGAAAATAGATTCACTTGTTATACTGGCTAGCAGATTTGTTTATTCATTTCAATATAAATAATAGATTTTGGATTATGTTCTAGAATTAGCAAGTAAAGTGGAGATGATGTAGAAGGTAAATGGAATTTTATTACATGTTGCACATCGTGAATTGCCTAATAACAAAAGTATTAAAATATTTTTTGAATATTTCAGTAACCTTGCACACATCATCAGGGACAATATGTGCTCTAATATTTATGATCTATTTAGTATGTTGAATTATCTGGCTTCATCTGTGACAAATAGCAATGGCACAGATAGGTTAAATTATAAAATCAACATTTATTTATGATTCAATAAACATTAGAATAATAATTGGTTAACACAATATTCATAAAATTAAATAAACAAAAATAAATTACATAAAATAACATCACATGTACTTGTTTCTACATGAGTAATGTACATTAATTAGATAAATAATGCAATCTAAGATTTTACAACCAATGAGTTTAATTTAAACCCTATGGAGACAAGAATAGATTCAAATATGCAGTCAATGGCCCTCCAGTATGTCAAAACCAGAACCAATGCACCTATACTTCAAAATTATAATAATAATAACAATAATTGGTATTAATAAACCTATGGAAATTGATCATAATGAGATAATAAAACAAATGGTGAATTTGAACTTCAACTCAGCTGGAATATCATATAATTGACCTATAATAAATTATGACAATAATTCACTTGAATGCCCTTTTATGATGGATAACTGGACATAAGAGTGATGGAAACAATGTAAGCATCATAATGTATGGAGACTCTGCTCAAACATATATTTATATAACCAGTGGATCTTCATCCACATAAGGAATAATAAAACAGTAAGTACCCTGTGGGTTTTCTAACCATAAACAGAGCAAATAGCATAATTGCAGAATGTTCTGTGGATTAATCACCAGTGCTGAAACAACTTAAAGGATATACAAAAAAAAAATAATGGTAATGATTATTCTGCGGATTAACCACCAGCACAGAATAATAGGAAAAATATGATAAATAGCAAACAGTTATTCTGCAGATTAGACCACTAGCACAGAAAAAGCCATATAACATTAAAAGAGTATTAACACTTACTCCCCTCATAAATAGAAATAAATTACTCTCATTAATCTGTCTGCTCAATTGGAAGACGTGCAGTATTACAAAGTATGAATGAGGCAGGAAATATAAAATAAAACTTTATTACAGGAAATAACTGAGATAATGGCTGGCCATAGACCAGATGGTATAAAAAAATACTACCTAATATTATAATATGAGTATAAACACAGAATCCTAGAAAGATGTACAGGATTAGGCAATGTGGCATCGATGCATGTTATAGACTTGTTGAATTAATCATTAAATCTTTACACAAGCACTGTCCCTAATCATTGACTCTCTTTAATCCCTATCGTTTGTGCAATCATAAATCTAAGTTGACAAGTACTTATTTTATACACAATAGATGTAAACCTCACACATGTATAAAAAATATAAAATATAAATAAAACATAAAGTACACATTCATTAAATTACTAACTGGATTCAAAGATATATTATTTAAGTATGGATTATCAGTCGATAAATTAATAGCACATTTCTTAAACTTAGTAACAAAATAAATTAAATATATTTTTTTATGTAACATAGAATTTTAAAAGTTGATTGTATACTTCTTCATCTCCATTTATAAAGAATATTTATAAATTAATTGATTTACACGTAAATTCTGAATATTCAAGATATTTTAAGAGGTAGGATATATATAATTTTAATCAAATTATCGTCAAAAGTTAATGAAATTGTATTACTTTGTTTTAGGTGTAATTCCAAAATTGAAATATTTTACTACTTTTAATTTATCAGTGTTGAAGATTAAGAATGGCTGCTCAAGCAAATAATTATTCCATAAATGCTATAACAGCCAAAATATTTTCCCAGTTATCTGTTGTTGTTTTTTCATAACTAAATTGTAATTTTAATAATAAGATAACTCATAATGTTGTTTCTAATATAAGTTCGAAGTGGGATTATAATTAATTCTTTGTCGTTCAGACATTGGCACATAAAAATATTAAAACAGTATTTCATTCTAAACATACATAACACTACTATATGTGTTAAAGTTCATGAAAGTAAAACATTTTATCCAAAATTAATTATAATATTTCATTTTGCACATACATAACACTACTATATGTATTAATTAAAGTTATGAAAGTAAAGCATTTGATCCAACATTAAAATACAGTCTGTAAGCAATATGAATTTTCAAGTAGACTAACCTTTAACACTGCTATTCCTGTTATTGTGGTTAACAATAATTCCAGTATATTTCAGTTGTAGACATTTGGAAGATTATTAGCAGTTAGATTCATGGTTGGAAGACCTGTACAAATTTGTTAAGACTTATCTATACATTTTGTTATTAACATTTGATAATATAACAATTTAAATTATTTAAGAAAAGTTTTAATTTAACTTCCTTCTTTGACTTTAAATTCTCTCTCTTTTTTTTAAAGAGAAGCTTTCGTTTTCATTATATGTTTAACAGTAAAAAAATAAAGAAAGATTTTTACTTTTTTCTTTCCACTCTTGTTGTTACTACAGCAGTTCTTAAAAAAAAAAATCTCTGAAAGTTCTATTCTGTTTCTCCAGCAATAAAAAAAATGTGTTTATCTTATGTATACTATCAATTAATTAAAAAGAAATTAAATAAATCTTTTAATTAAACCAAAATAATCTTTAGGATTGTTTAAAGACAAAAACAAATAATAATTATTTGTTTTTATTTATCTTACTAAATTAGTTTTTTTAGGTTAGCACAATTTAACTAACTTAATATTTGGAAACAGAGCAAAACTAATATATAAAAAAACTATATAATCAGTAAGGCAAAAAAGTTGGATTATATAATCTCATCATTCAATTAATTTGGTTACAAGTGTCAAATATATAAAGTACTAGTTGTGATAATCAAATCATCTAGAGGAAGATAGAGAGAAATTTTAATTAGTTTCACCTAGCTATATATATTTTGTACCAAAATATAAGCTTACAATATATATGTTAATTATAATTGTCTGTGTTTTATCTTTCACATTTTGAAGTAAAGTAAATAAAATCAGTGTAATATAAATAGGATCCAAGCCTATTCCAATTTGTGGTTAATGGTGTTGGAGTTTACCATGGCTAATAAAGAGATTCTCCTAAAACCATTCCTGTGTGTCTTATATTGTTATAATTCAGAATTTGACTATTATGCAATATCTTATATTTTCATTAAACTAACAAAATAATAGTGGCTAAATATATGCATTTATAATATTATTGATTAAATATGAACAAGCATAATATTCTTATTGATTTTTGTTGTTCACATTAACTGGAATAACTGCAGATATAAAATATTTGCTCATATTTCTTATGCTATATTACCGTTAGTAATCAATTTCATTTCAATTTTAAAGACCTAATGTAAGAAAAAGAGCTATAGTTATTCAGAATAATTTCATATTTTTTGAATTACTTTCTTCGGAAAAATTAAAGTATCCATCAAACTTACTAATAAGCTGTAATAAAATAAAAGCAATTCTCCACTCTAGCGCCAACTACTGTTAGCTTGAGTAATCAGTATTTTACCAGAATGTATAGCATTTAAATCCTTATTCTTTAACCAATTTCTGGTTTTTCCTTTTATTGATGAGACTTTGGAATTCAAAGTTACAAGCAGTGCAGCCAAATTATGAAAAAACTAATCTTTAAAACAAAATTTTAAAATGAAAACATTTGACTAGGAAAAACTAAATGTATTCTGAATTTTGTCACAAATTTATTTCTCAAAATTAATCTGTGCATGATAAAGTAAAAATAAACAAAGATCACAATACAAAAGGTAATACCAGAAATAATAAAAATTGATAAGGGCTCAAATTATAATGTAATTAATTAAAATATTTCCATTCATACTCATTTTTTTAATAATAAATAAATTTATGTACATCTTTACCCCATTTGGCAAGGACAAATAGTTTTCCAAAATTGATCATAAAGCAAAAAGATCGTATAAGCAGCAAAGAATTACAGAGGTTTTCTATGGGGGGAAATTTATTTCTTTCCTGCAGATAAAAATTATACCATAAATGCATAGTAATTTTAAAAATTCCTAATGTACAATATATGCAGGTGTAAACTGTGTTATTGTGTATTATGCAAATATGCACTTAAGATATATATGTATGTAAAATAATGTTATTTAAATCTATGTAAAAAGAAAAAAGCGTAGTTTAAATTTGTTCTTTCTTATAATCCATCCATTCAGCACTCATCATTCAATTATCTGAGTCATCAGTGGTCATTCTAAAGGTCTATCATTATCTTCTAAATCCTATGATGATCTTGATTTTTTTTTCAGTACACCGGTTGTTAATGGCTAAAGATCTCTAGTGAAAAAGTTTAGAATGAATGGGTGACTTACTTCTTTGATTTTCTCTTTGTACAACATGTACTTAAGACATTTTTCATTTTGAGGGAGCATTTTAAGTTAGGTCTAATTTTTAAAAAATGTTGTACATGGCTTCTTCAGTCTTCCTTGTCTTCCTTTTTTTAATCCAGTTACATTAATTCCTTGTTAGTTAATTTTTTCACATGTGATTGCAAAAGCCTTCAATATTGTTATCATCAATAAAATACGTTATTATTTGTTGAAGTTAATACATCTTGAAAGTTGCACTAATTGTTGTTATGATTTTAGTTGGCGTATGAAGCTGTAAACTTTTATTTAAAAAATTCAATATTGCTAAAAAAAAATGTTTGGTTTTACTGTGCAAACTTATAAAAAAATAAACTGAAAATAGAAAATAAGCTCAAACAATTATTTGCATTGAAAAAATCCATATTAAAGTTTCATTTTTTAAAAAATTCAAAATTGTATATTATTTATGTGAAAATGTGTAGAATTAAAAAAAAACGATGTTAGTAATATCTCATTAACTATGTTGTTGTGACCATAAAGACTTGCTATTTATCAATGATGTAAGAGTAGCCAATTTATAAAACTGCTTACAACTGCAACTTAATCGAGCAGTTAACTTAAATAAAAATAAAAATTCTGACATATTAAAAAGGAAACATACCTAATGTTTGCATATTGTAATAAATATTTAAGATTTTTTTTACAGTCTTTCCTATGCAGATCTAAACAAACAGCATTATATATATAAATATGCTACATATGGTCATTTTTTATGGCAGGCGATGTCATATTTTATTACACACAATATCCGTTTCTGTGTAATACCCATATGCATCATTTAAATAAAAATTAAAATCATTAAGCTTCTTCAATTTATTTGAACAGTATTTTTATCATATAAAATTTATTATTAAATGCATGGTGCTTTAAATCATCTTTCTTCTTTCCTTTTTGTAATGAAAATATGATTGCGATAAACAGTTTGATTTGACTGAAATTAGCATATATAATGTTTTAATTTAAAATTTCTTCACTGAATATTTTAGCTAATACATAACAGTACAAAATTTAAAATTATTAATAATATATGACCAAAATTTATTTTGTTTATTGCTGAATGAAATTTATATATTTCTTTGATACTATATTTTTAAGTTTGCTATAATACCATTGTTTGCATATGTCTCAAGCAAATTTTGAGATTATGGCTTAAAATCTAGAAAGTAAATATTTTTAAACTTAGATTTAGTAATTTTTTATCATATAAAGTACATTATTAGTTGCATAATTTATAAAATTATTTTCTTCTCCCCCTTTTCTTTTTTATTAAAAATATTTTATATTAATAATAATAGCAGTTTTAATTTAACTAAAAATATTTAATTCAAAATAACTTTACTGAATATGGTACATAATTTAAAATTAATTACTAATAATTTAATATTAGTATATGAGCAAAAGTTATTTTTAATTTTATATTGAATGAAATTTTTATTTCATTTTTAGGCATTGTATTTTAAGTTTTTAATAATGCAGACTTTGACTTTGATGTCTCTAAAACGGATTACAATATTATGATTTAAAATTAAGAAAATACTGTATTATGATAACTAAATTTTTCAATTACTGTATAATGATCATATTTTTTCCTGTAAACCAAATACCATTAATAAAAATATTAATCTATAAAAGTGAGTGAATCTACAGATTTTAAGTTAATGTAGATATTTAAAAACATAATATTAGTGCATTTGGTTGTTATGCATCTTTAAAATAAGCTTTTAAAAAAATGTTGAATTTCTTTAATTGCTTAAAATTATGATATAAAATGAATACAATAAAAGTTGAAATGATTAACATTTGGACAAAAATTATACTTGGCCAATGCTTTGCTATTTTTCAGGATGAATAATTAGCATATTTACAGCTAAGTGTATCCATTTCTCCTTTTATCAAGTTGTACTCCATGATTTTTTCTGGTTTTTCTGTTCTAATATTGATGTTTTTATGACAAATGGAAGAAATGATTAGTACAACATTATATTTTTGGGGAACATTTGATAATGTGATAATGTTGTAATGTCATTACTTAATCCATATAAAGTACTTTCTATGATACTCTTATGGCAGAAAAGTTATAGATATTTGTTTTTTTTTTCAAAGTTCCCAAATATGTTAATCCCCTCAATTGTAACACTTGTGTCACTTCTATGGAGCTAAATCAATAATCTGAAGTAATATTTCTTCTGGAGTTGTGCACTAGCTTCATCAATTTAATAACAGACTGTGATGAGAGGCTAAATTCTTTATTTTCTGAATCTATATAAGCATTTGAAAGATAACTGCCTACAGCATCAGTGAGACAAAGAACTTTTATGTCACTTTTTCCTAGACTTTTTGATACATAAATTTTAAATCAGCACCTCTCTCTAAATGTTACAAGCATGTCATCAATGCAGATATAAATTCCAGTAATATAATATTTTACAATTTTCAATAAACATTTCAAATAAATTACTGATAGCAGCTGCAGAATCTTTTTTTCCTGTTCTTTTCAATCATCAGAGTTATCTTTGTTTAGGTGAAGTACTCCAAAATCTTTTGTATCAAGTTTTATTGGTTGAAAACAATGTATGAAGATTTTCATTGACTGATTTAATATTTATGTGTATATTAGTTCCAAAAATGCTTTCAGTTCTAATAAATCTATAGCATGAAAATGAATATTATTTTGAAATTTATATTTTGTTCTTGCTTGCAATATTTTTTATTTGTCTGCATTATAATTTCATTCAAAATATTATTTGTAAAAAAAAAATTCATATTTTTTCAGAATCTAAGCTGTCTTCTAAAGCTTTTATATTATTTATCACACCTAGTAAAACTTTGACTATATTACACTGCTTTATGCTTTTATTTAAAAGTGGAGGCTCTTTACTCCATCTGAATTCATTAATAAAACTAAATATACATTTGGTGTTTTCCTGAAGGTTTGTGATGAAGGTGTTCTAGTTGTATTTTTACATTGGACTATTTCCATCATCTAATATATGTATTGAATGTTTTTAGAAAAATTTAACTTTATTTAAATATTCCAAATACATTCATCTGTTAGGTGTTACTTTAAAATTCAAAATTCAAGAATCTAAAGGCCCAGGTTCGAATCACATTCTAGTACTGTCACGGATCATGCCAGCAATACCTGAAGAAGGGAAACTAATACCTTTTGAAACATTGTGCATATACTAACCTGTTTGATGGCTATTACTAACAGTTGAATGTATTTGGAATATTTAAATAAAGTTATTTTTTTTCTAAAGACATTCAATACATATATTAGATAATGGAAATAGTCCAATATAAAAATACAACTAAATATGTATTTGCTTAAATTACTAGTTTTCAAATCTAGATCACTAACATTCTCTTCAACATCTGATTGAAAAAATTTAGTATCAGGGTTATGTTCACTTTTCATTTCCACATTATTATTGTCTTCCATAATGTCATAAACATTACCATCATCATCTTCATGTAACATTTTCAAGCACCACTCGTCAAAATTAGGATTAGTTGGGTACAGTTATTTTTAGAAAATATTGAAATAGATGAATGCTTTTTTTTTCAGATATGATAGTGTAAGTTTTACAAGAAAACATGTGTGAATGCTATACAGCACTACTACACAAAAAGTAATGCACCATAAAAATTTGTATGGGATTTGTAATTGAATTCAGTTGAATGCATTTTAACAAGTATTATAATAAAATAAATTTGATTTTTATAATTATAACTATTATTATAAAAATTAATATAAGAATTATATATATTTTAATAAAATAACTGGAAATCAGAAAAAAACTGGGGATACATTATTTTCACATTTAAAGTTTGGAGTACATCTAGTATGACATACTAATAAGCTTCAGAAAGATGGCATAAAACGTACTCTGTATGAGACAAATTTAAACTAATTTGATTTTTGTACTGAAGTGGGCAGCTCTTCCAATTTAAAAAATAATATGAAATTAGGACATTTGCAAATTTGTAACAGTATCACATATCAATTGTCACCATTGTGGGTTAAGTAAGAAATCAATGCTGATCAGCCAACAATTAAAAGTTTTCACTTATTTAATTGAGGATCAGAGATCAAAACTAATGTAGAAAAGAAGACACACACACACACACACACACACATATATATATATATATATATATATATATATATATATATATATATATATATATATATATATATATATATATATGAATGGAATGGATATATGTATAATGAGAAGTAAAATCACTCTAATCATTGAATGGCAATTGTAATGGAAAACTATCTACCATTGTAATATATCTCAGGTCTTGTCTTATTTTATCAAAGTACTGCATTGGAAATCCAATTATAATGAAAAATGGCATATCATTTTATTTATGATCTTAAATAAATTTATTGGAGCTTAGTTAATTATAGTGCCACACTTTGGAGCCAATTGTAAGGAAAACTTTACAACCACTAACCAACCAATCAATTGAGCTCACAAGTTGTAATAATATACTTTGCAACCACCAATCAATTAATTAAGTTGCACATTGCAAGGTGTCAATTGTAATAGAAATTATACTATAAAAGAAAATAAACTAGCCCAATCATTGGATAGCTTAATCATTGATTAACAATTACAATATTACCTATCCGACTGAACTAACTATGCACAAAATATGTCTGGACACCAAAGAGCAATAATAAGGCACATTAAATGATTTACTCTCATGGTTAACTTAACCAGTAAGATTTGATTATTCACTAAAATATAAATTGGAAACAAGGGAAATTTTATTAAATCCAACCTATATTTACAGATGGGGATTATATGTAAAACAATATACTAATTAGTGATGGCTTACATAAAGAATTATAAAATTGAATATTGGCAAAACACAAAAATTATCATTTAAGTAATTCTAAGTCTCAAGCATTACCTACTGACCTTTGTATTGAAAAAATAAAAATAAAGAAAGAAAGAAATTTCAAATAAATCAGTCATTTTATATAAAAACAAATGGTATGTACTTTATTCTAATTATGGTTTGATTTTCTTTTCTAATGGCAATAACTATATTAAACACATACAATATTTGTTTACCTTTTTAAGTTTTCATTTTAATTCAATATTATTTTAAATTAACAATATTGGCTAGCAATAGGCATGGATTGACGTTTGTATCTACATAAGAACCATCTATTATTTAACACACAGACAGAAGTAATAATGTAGAAATAGTGAAAATCATAATATCTTTTTAAAATAATTATTTCGAATCATCAATATGTTCCTCAAGATTAGATCATTTAACTTTAAAAAAAAAAAATTATAAATATTTTTGCTTCATTTCAATTAAAATTATATTCCTCTTTTGGCCCATAATTACGAACTCTTTAGATTTATTATTTATAATAGAACTTATGGCCCCTAAATTCAATATCTTCCTTTATATCCTCATTAATTCTTAGACTTCAATAAATATTTATCATGGATTATATAACCCTTAGTATATGAAACTTCTATAAATAAAATATAAAAACGACTCCTATCTCATATGTGAAGAAATATGCATATATAACACAAACAGAAAATATCTACAGCATGATCTACCTTTTTTTAACATATCTAATGATGAAATTGTAAATTAAATTCTGAAGAGAAATATTAAATAATGATAAAATTGTAAACACAAATATAATACATTATGTGTATATTTATTAATGATTCCTAGAGAACAAATGACAATCAATTTAATTTCCAGTCTACATTGTGTACAACAGATATGCATAGCGTGCATGTACTTTAAATTAAAACAAGTGTTTTAATGACAAATAATATCTAATATATAATCATTTGTTAATAAATTGAAATTTGAAACCAGTTTATAACATATATATATAAGGTCTAAGAATTAAAGAACAACAGAAAATTTTTAAGAAAAATTGATCTCTAACATTTTTTTTCTATTAATATTGATAAATTAAAGATTTAAAACAATTTATTTATATTACGTATGAATATATATTGCATGTGAATCAAAAGAAAATAAAAAAAGTTAATACCCAATGAAACTTAATTAATTGTTAATTATAATGATTGATTAAAACTTAAATTAGTTTACATATAGATAAATAGTTAAATTTAAAATCAATCCCCCCAAAAATATATACAGTATATAAAAAATAAATAGGAAAAAAAAAGCAAATTAATTACCATTTAATCTCCTTTGTTTTCTCATTTTAAAGTTCAATAATTATTTGATGTGTCTTCATCTGTTCTGGTGCAGGTTAGATCAATGTATCAAATAGTTTGAAATGACAAACGCTTAAATTCGTGAGCCTTTTATTTTATAAACAATTGACTCATAGCATTTTTTTAAATCCCGGTTAGGTTATAATGGATCAGTTAAAATGATAGATCAATTTTGAATATTTAGCTAATGCTTATATTAGCTTGCTGTATACGAATAGCTATTGATTCTGTTTGTTTTCTATTCCAAATGCCTGCTTGTCAATAATTTGTTTATTTTCCAATAGATGTTATAATGAAATAGGGTAAGACAGAGGAGTTTAAACCCCTGAACCATAATTTATTGTTTAGCCTGCCATTCCTAATGACATATTGAGTCCAATAAATATTGTAGTTATGCAAAGAAAATTATTTAGGAGACAACAGAAAAGTTTTCCTTTCTTTAATGGCGATTGTCAATCCTTGTTGCCATAGTATATTTATATATATATTGTTTAGTTCAGTCTTTCAAATGCTGCTGATATCAATATCTTTATTACAACAACCATTGATTTTTAAATATTAAATTAAAAACAAAAAAAATTACATATAATAATTAGCTTTAGAGTTTACAAAAACAAAATAAGTATAAATTTATTTAAATAAATAAACAACAAATAATAAAATTACATCTCAAACATTTTCAAAAATAAAAATACCATATAAACACATTTAATAAATTTAGATGCCAATATTTGATCATTGTTATTACTAAAGGCAAATACTTTAAATATATACCAATATCTTAGTAAAATTTATATACACATACATATATTTTTTGATATATCATCACTACCATTTAAATCTCACAATCATAAATAAATGCATATACCAAAGAAGAAAAAATTGAAATAAATAATAAGAACAACCAACAACATTATAATGGTCAGTGAATACACTCTTACTCTAACTACCGTACAGAGTGCCACCAGGCCATTTGAACCTGGAAAATTTGTAATTGTAGTCAAATACTTCTTTGTAAGATTCCATTTTCATTCCACCGATATGCCCTAATCGCTGTCTCAAGGACAAGCTGAGATTAACTAGCATATATATATATATAATTTTTACTAAGAGATAAATATAGCCTAGGGATAAACAATTTATTTCTTTTCTACAAAGCTATAAATAAATATACTAAATAACAAGATAACTGACAGACTTAACAGACAAAAATGTATTTATTAAGCACACAAGTTTATTAAGATTGATTTAATTAATTTAGTTTATTCTTTAAAAATTTTAGTTTAATTTATTTAACTCATTTTAAAATCAAATAATGCACAAATAATATGTGTTCAATTTTGTATTTAAATTCATGTTAAGAGGGCAAACATGCTACCTGATACCAATAAAATCATCCAACCCAAATCCCAGCTCCAGACTAATCATTTGCATACAAACCAATGCTGAGTTCTTGATATACCGCTGTTATCAATGCAACAATGAGATGGTGGCATACATGCAAATTATAACAAAGAAATTTGTGATCTTCATCCAGTACAGGAATAAGCATCTGTTTGGTGAAGTATCACAACAGAATGTTCCATAGTGAAGGGACTGCAGTCTTGGCTGTCATTTAGTCCCAATCTGGAATGAATAAGATAACATGGGACAGGTATTTTCTACCCATAGCCATATAATACCCTGGATATTACTGGCCAGCATTCTAGTAATGATGCCAACATGGCACAAAAGAATGAGAATCCAGTGTACCTCTCAAAAATATATTGACATGACACAGTCATACTTCCATCCCATAAACATTGATTTAACTATGAAACAATCATCCCAGAACCAATATCAGTCCAACACAATCTCGTGATATCACATAACCATCTACACCAATTTTGAATACATTAATTTTATATGTTTATTATTTCTTTTTTATATTAATATTATGGATGAAAGTCATTATATATGTATATGGTTGATACATATTCTGTACATGGCACAAGACTGCAATACATTCTAATAGTGCTTTAAGGTAAGTCCAAATTTACATTTATGATCACAATCTCCTGTCATGTTATCAACAGGCCTTACACTAAGCATTTATATTAAAAAATATATATTATATTTTTATGAAGATTACATTTTACTTTTACATAAGAGACTTTTAACATTGCAAGGTTTATGAAAATAAAGTTCAGATTTGGTCATCAGAGAAAGTCTATGATTCAATATATCACTTAATAGTTCATATTTAAAGGAAAATAAATTTTAGAAATCTTAGATCAAAGAAAGTTTATAGTTCATTCTATCATTAATAATTTATACTTTTCTTCTTTCTTTTGGATAGTTCCCTCATGATGATCTTCTGAGTTTACCCAAGAGCCATTTCTTGTTGATGATGATTGGTTTATGAAGATGGTTCTGGTGATTCAATCCTGGGATATGCAGAGTTAAAAGCTGCCTTCAGCCAGCTGGATTGAGGAAAGCATGATTAAATGGATTACATTGTGGCAACAATAACAACAACATTTCTACTTTGATCTACTTTTAAGGTTTTTTTTCTTTTTCCACAATGACAAACAAAATTTTCAAATTCCTCTTTCTTTTGAATTTTTCTTGTTATAGTCCCAAAGCATCTTATCTTGGAATCATTGGATCCATTTGACATATTTTATAAATGTATTTCATTGGTTCTTTGGTAAGTAGATTGTTCCTCTGCAGTCTGTGTGCATGTATATCTTGTGCAGGAAAAGCAAGTCTTTATTTCTTTAGACTCTCATCTATTTCATAATCCTTTTAGTTTTCACTTTAATGACACTTTGATGGAAAAGGTGGGGCTTTACAACCTTTGTATTATATATATATATAGGTTTTTCTATAGTCAAAAAACAGCTGGGGCTTTACAACCTTTGTATTATATATATATATAGGTTTTTCTATAGTCAAAAAACAGCTGAATAATCAAAGAAGCTCAGATTTTTTAATTCTACATATATGTGCAAGTATGTCATTAAAAGGAATAATTAAAAATTATTTTAATATGATAAAATACTTTATTTTTATTGTTAATATTATGCTTCTGATTAAAATTGCTAATACTGTTGAGAAGAATATAAATTCATTAGAGCTATGAACTATGCTGTATCTAACTATATGATCTAAAGAAAAATGTAAATGGAAAACAAAAATATAAATTAACAAACAAAAATATAAATAAGCAAACAAAAAAAATCATTACAATTCATAAATTTTATAATATTCAAGCAGTCATTTTTCCTTCTCTGAGTGCTGCATATAATCACATTTAAAACAAATAAAATGTGTAAATAAATTTTACAGTATGCCAGTAACCATTTTTTAATCTTATAGTGCTGAACATGATTATATATCTGTTTACTGTGAGAATGTGTGTTTTAATATACATAGAAGATGCTTTTTAACATGTATATACAAATATTTATAATACAATTTAACTTAAAGGCTACAGTTAATGTATAAATGAAAATTATAAAAAAAATGGAATAATACAATTATAAAAATAACAATAATATAATAAATTAAAAGCAATAACTATATTTACATACATAAGACTGGTGTATATTTATATTCACATTTCTTTTGTAAAAAATTATAATAAAACTTACTCTATCTGTTGTTGTTGTTGTTATTATTATTATTATTATTATTATTTTATTAT
Organism: Epiperipatus broadwayi; assembly: GCA_028023455.1. Lineage (NCBI taxonomy): Eukaryota > Metazoa > Onychophora > Udeonychophora > Euonychophora > Peripatidae > Epiperipatus > Epiperipatus broadwayi. The sequence goes on from JAQFVV010006299.1 coordinate 4,504,820, forward strand.
TATTATTATTATTATTATTATTATTATTATTATTATTATTATTATTATTATTATTATTATTATTATTATTATTATTAGTATTATTATTATTATTATTATTATTATAAATCAGCATTTATTTTTTATAGCGTCTGTATACAATTGTAATCACATTCATATCGGCTTTTTCAAACCAAATTGTGCAAACGCTTTTTGCCAGTGTTAAATAATAAATGAATACCCTCTGACCCATACAAGATATAGAATTTATGCAGCAATAAAAGGAATCATTTTATTGCTGCATAAATTCTATATCTTGTATGGGTCAGATGGTATTCATTTATTATTTAACACTCACAAAAAGCGTTTGCACAATTTGGTTTGAAAAAGCCGATATGAATGTGATATTATTATTATTATTATTGTTGTTGTTCTTTGTGTTGTTGTTGCTGCTGCTACTGCAATTGCTACTGCTACTGCTACTCCTACTCCCACTCCCACTACCACTACTACTACTACTACTACTACTACTACTACTACTACTACTACTATTACTACCACCCACCACCACCACCTACACCACCACTACCACCACCAGAATACATTACTACTTCTCAGCACAAATAACAGACTTCACATTATGATTTTATTCCATTAATATTAAATTAATAATTTTCATTTTAGCATTTTAAGATAATTTTTTGTTAAACTTAGAATTTTATGATCACTAGTTGTTATTCTTAAATAAAATTTTAAAAATAATAAAAAAAATTGATGATGACTGACAAGAATGCATATAATTTATGTAAATGTGAGCTTTGTATAATTTTTAGTGTAAAACAAAAATGCCTATTGTCTATCAGAAAATAATATATATGTGTGCAAAATTTATGTATTTTTAATTTGTGAATTTTAATGTTTTTTTATTTTTTGTCTGTGCATGTTTTCTATGTTGGGGAGGGAGAGAAGGAGGATAGTTTAATTGAAATGAAATGATGGCTCCATTATATATTCTTTTATGTATTGCTTAATAAAGTTTTTTTTTGCATAAAAATAAAGATAATGCAGTACATATTATGATTTATGCATATATTTACTATTTTAAAATGTACCATCATAATCAAATAAATAAAGTTTTTTTTTTATATATCAATGCCGAATCAAAATTACTAACCCACTTTATTACTATATTTTAATACATCTATTGTAAGCACAAGTAATCATTGGTAATAGTATGGTGGTGCCAAGCAAATGCCCAGATTAGTTTTGAATTTGTTTTTAACAATGATAAGCATTACATTGCATTTACATATCCAGCAATCAGCTTTATTTTTTTTTCTATCCAAACTAACAGTAGGAAAGAGTCAGACAGTTATAGGCTGCTGATTGATACTATCGTCTAAAGTTGCATATGCTCTAAGATAGATTGATTATTCCTTTTAATATGAATGTTGAATATAAATTAAAAGAGTAATTTGGTGCTATATACAAATTATAAATTAAATAATTATAATTTAAAACTATTGACTGAAAATTTAAGTGGAAATTACTGATTGTAAATTTTAATAAATTTATAAAATATATATATCAATTTACTATGAATCATAATTTGAAAAAATATTAGACGGACAAGTTATTGTTGAATAATCGAATTATAATCTACTAATATTAAGTTTCTCAGAGTATAGAATGTCAAATTTCGTGTTTGGTGGCGTGTATATGTGCATTTACATATATACACACATACATATTAATATGTAATAAACGTATTCTAACATTATTCACACATACTTACACCATTTAGACATACGCACTTATATATTTAAAAAAGCATAAAATCACTTTTGAATCATGTTAATAAAAAAATAACGATTATCTTTTTCAAATATTAAAATATTTATACAGTCTAAATCTTAAATTTTCAGGATTGTTTTCAAAATTCATCTATTATCTTTTAAATTGATAGTAATTTATCATTCAGCAAGAAGCTCAAAGATTTCCAGCTTGCCTGAATTGATTTTCCCATTAGACTACTGCAAAAGAATGGTTTGTCGAATAGGGGCAGATGTTTTGAAGGATATTGTTAGAAGTTGATTTATTTCACATGACATGAAACATTTCCCGGAGATAGCATACAACCAGTGATCAAGCAGTTAAAATGAATGATGATTACATCCTTGGAAATTCAACAATTTTATTGATATAAGCATGTAACTCTTTTCAAAGTGATGTCACAATTCTGAAAATTCATATTTTTATAGCTAAGACTAATCAATGCTATAATTGTAATTGTAAAATTAGATTTGTATATAGATCAATTTTAGACAAGTTGTTGAGTAGCTGTTTCTATGCGGTATGCATATATATATATATTTACTGTTGTTACATATTTGTATTGGAATTGATTTTAATAAGTTAAATATTACCTTTTGTTTTGATTTAGTTTGCTTGCTAAGTTTTTAATACAATTTATTTCACAGATTTTAATTTAGGATATCATCATAAACATTAATATAATAAGTGTTTTCCTGAAGGTTGGTGATGATCATATGTTAGATGCATTTATATATTGGACTATTTTCATCACCTAAGATAAGTGTTGAATGTCTAGAAAAATTTAATTTTATTTGAATATTCCAAATACATTCAACTGTTTGTAATAGCACACAAGTTAGTATATTATTCTCCCCTCTTCTTTAGATGTCGCTGGCCTGATCAATGACAGTACTAGCATGTTAATCGAACCTAGATCCTTCAATTCTTGAATATTGAATTTTAAAGTAACATTCTAACCAACTGAGCCATTCTGCCAAAAGTAACAATCAGTAGAAATTTTATTTACTTATATATGAGGTTCCTCCTGATTTCTCCACTTTTTCCTAAAAAAAACCCAGGAGGAACTCCCTCGATAAGTATATGAAATTTTTACTGACTGTTACCTTTGGCAGGACAGCTCAGCTCAGTTTGTTTGAGCATTACCTTAAAATTCAATATTAAAAAATTTAAGAGTCCAAGTTCGATTTCCATGGTAGCACTGCTACGGATCCGGTCAGCAACACCTGAAGAATAAGGAAGAATAATACCTCTCAAAACAATAGGCATATACTAATCCTGTGTGATATTACATTAACAATTGAATGTATTTGGAATATTTAAATTAAGTTAATTTTTTCTAAAGACATTCATTAGTTATATTAGATGATGGGAAATAATCCAATATATAAATACAATTAATATAATAAATTTTACTGCTGTTTAAAATTGTATTAAAATATAATGAAGTTTTTTTAGTAAGAATACGCTAGAATATAAAATACTTAAAGCACTTTAAAATACAAATCAGTTTTCACGATTTTTAAATTTACAGAATTATAAATTTTAAAAGTAATTATATATTAAGGCATTAAATAACTTTTACACCACTACACATTTTTTTGAAAGCATATATATAAAGACAACAACAGACAAATGATCCCTAAGATGCATATTGTGCTGAAGCAGGTCATCATCTTTCCATTTAATCTTTATAATATGTACTGTATTTATCAATACATTTTGATTTACAAGTGTCATACTTACTCCATCCACAACTTTAATACAATTCATTGTATATATATATATATATATATATATATATATATATATATATATATATATATATATATATATATATATACAGTAATAATTATCACTAATTATTTATTAATTTAGGAATTATGTTTTCTACAGATATAAATTTTAAACCTCAGTTAAAGATTAATATGGATATTGGTAATGATTTAAGTGTTGACTGCTTTCATGTATTTATGTTTATATATATATTGTAACGGTCTAGATAATCATTGGAAGAGAGAGTCACATACAACTATGGTCAGACCTAGGGTCTTTGGGTAGGCTGCTGGAGATGATGCGATGAAGTACTTAACCTACGATTTCACCCATTTTCAATAGACCAGCTCATATTCATTTATTAAATTTAGATGCAATTTGGATCAGTTCATCCACACCTCCCCCCTCTTTTGGTCCTGTTATGCTGCAGTGTTCAAACTCAGGAAGAATTTGCCTCTGACTCTCTTAACAGGGATGCACTCATGCCAGATGACAACTATTTGTATCATCATTATTTTTGGAATGATTCAGATCTTTTATGATATTATTACATTTGCTAATTGATCCTATTATAACATCCTGAACTTTACCCTGCATCTTAACTTCAAACTTTATTTATTTTTCTTTAGATTAAAGTATAATTTATTTTTTATTCTTCTGTTTAATTCTCTCAACTCTTCAAACTTAGCAGTGCATTTATCTTCTGACTCTTTTTATTCAGTTTTAGAATCCTGTTTAAATTCTTTGAACTATGCATCAGACACATTGAACCATATGTTAACTTCATCTTCCAATTCTTTAAAGTCTGCCTTTTGTTCTTCAAATTTCTTATCAAAATTTTTACTTAATTCTATTTCATGCTCTTCAAATTTTTTATCAAAATCTTTTCTTAATTTCTGTAACTGACTGAGAATCATTTTCATGATATTTGGACTTGAAACTACCATATACTTTTTAGTTCTTGGATTCCATAATAATACCTGGCAAAATAATTTTATCTAGATGATCTTAGTTACTCATAGTTACATACAATGTGAAAAATACTAATGTTAATAACTACTACTTTATTCCCAACAAATTATATTTGTAAGACTTATCTCTTCACTTGCTATAATAAAATGTTTATAAATAACAGTTTGTTTTTGGAGTCTGCTCTTGAATACTTTATCAAAAAAAAATCATGACTTCTGACATTTTAAAACATGCATATCCTGTTTCATCTTTACGGGGTTGTTTACTATATTACTAAAATAGCCACTGATACCTTGTAAATAAAGTACTTATTCCAATATATATATATATATATATATAGTACTCATGTGGATTATGCTAATCTTGGATATTGTGGTTTCTATTCATAGCCATACAGATGGATGCCAAAAACTGTAGTGGTTATAATATGGGGAAGTAGGTAAGAGATGAATATAGAGTTGATTAAAAAACATCTATCTCATATATATTCCAAAATGACAGATATATTTGAGAAATCTATAATTTATATAGTCCACAAGGTAGAAAGTCTATTGATATTTATGGAATTTATAATTTAAGATTACAGAATTATGCTGCATATCAATAAAATCATATGCATATGTTTGAAAATCAAATTCCCTCCCTCTCACTATCACAGTCTGAATTTATTTGGTTAGTAAATATTGATAGCTCTTATGATTAAATCTACCATCAATAAATAATTCTGAGAATATGAATTAATGTTCACTTGTATAGTCCTATCTAGTAATATAAAATGAAATAACTAAACTAGCATTTTAATTTAATAGATAAATATTTTATTAACATTGGTAACTAGAATGTAGGTCATGAAATTGCATATTAAAATAACATTGGCTTATAATAACTAGGATATGTGTATTGACATTATGGGTGATGTTAAACAAGATATTTAACTTGAATTAAAGGAAGATACACATTCAGCTTAATTTTGCTGATAATAATTTAGTTTTGAGAATTATTAACTTATTATGGTCTATGCTGGGATTAAACTTTAAAAAGTTATCTTGGCAAATATTATTCAATAATTATTTATCTTTTTTTTAATCCAAGGCAGCTTCCTTTAATAGAATGTGTAAATGTGATTGTTTACTTTATATAACACTATATATGAAATCATTCTTTAACACTTGTATATAACATAAGTTGATCAAATTAAAGACATAAATTTGAAGACATCACTGAAATATTTAGCATTCAAATATTTACTATACTGGGTAAAGTAGTCAAATTGTTATAAGAATTTGCAGGTATCCAAAATAAAATAATAATAGCACTAGAGAATGTGATTGCAGTCCCTGGGGTAATCCAATATAATCTATTTCATACTACTTTAGTATTTATGGTAGTGTTTGATAATTATATAATCCACTTTTAATTCATATCTGAATCTATCCAAAGATAAATTTAATAATTACTAATTCCTGTATTATCTAATAAGCTTGTAGTATCATAATTCCTTTTAATATCAGTTATAAATATTCACCTGTTTACTATATTATCCACAAACATCATAAAATAGATATTAGAATTCCAACATTTTGCATAATAAATATGATTCCAGTGGAATTTGGTAAAATACTACATCTGGTAGATGGTAGTATAATCTTAACACTAAAACCTTGGTGTTCTATATTTATTTATTTATTTTAGTGAACAATCCTTAAAGTAGTTGCTTAAAATTAATTTGGTCTCTTTTATGAAATTGATATTTTGTTTTATTTATAACGACCAATACTTTACTCCTAATATGCATGTGATTATTTTGTTTTATATGTGTATGTTCCTAATTCGAATGGCAATTTGAATGAATATTTTACTAAGAGCAAGAATGAACTTATAATGTGCGGGAAGTTGTGGTTTTTATTTATTAGATGATCTTAATTTAAATCGTCCATGGTCCTTAGGAATCAGATGTCAACGTGTTTGAATCTAGGAAACCATTTTTATTTTATTTTTTCTAACTGGTCTTTAAGTTATTAAATACAGACATCTCAGTAAGTATAAGACGATAATTGAAATATTGTTTTTTTCTAGGTAGTTTATAGGTGCATATATGTGTAGATTCTTTCTCAAAAAATAAAAATATCCAATAAAGTTAATAAAATGTGTTCTTTTTAATGCAAGTATTGATCTGTTATTTTTTTAAAAAAATCTTTTTTTATTACTATATCATTTTTTTCTCAAGGATTTCATTTGATTGTCGCTTTAAACAACTGACGTAATAATGTTTATATAATATTAAATAAACCCGAACACATACATGTATGTAGATTATTACATATGAAGTGTAACATGTATTAATCAGTCATTAATGTGCAAGTAAATAATGGTATTTTAACAAAATAATTTTTCTGAAATTAATTCATTTTCTTCTTTTCTATTAGTGATTTCAAATATAATATGATCGCAAGTTAAAATTGTTTTTGAAGTTTACTGTACTAAATATCTGTACTAACTACTTTCGGATAATTCTTCATTGATTTTAAACAAGTAATAAAAAATATGGTTAAGATATTAAAGTCTTGTGGTAGGTGTCGTGTTTTGCCAGATAAAGTAGAATTATCAATTGGTAGTTTTAGCGCTTATTTAATTCAGAGGTAAATAACAAGTTGACATCTAAAAAAAATTTAAAATACCATATGTACATAATCATATTTTTGAAGGAACCTCCTAAATGGCACAATATATATAAAAATCAATTTTCATATTAAACATGGTAAATAATTTAACAAGTTAAATTATATTTACATAACAGACTTTAAATAACCGTTATGGAACAAATGATTTTCTAACAACTCTTTAAAGAAATTAATGAACAAAAAAATATTTTTTTACTGGGCTTGCCAATTAGCAGAAGGTACAAGTTTAAGTGCTTTTCCATTCATTGTTTGATAACCTACTTAAAAATAACTAGGATACTCATTATTCAAATACTAACCAATACTAGATGGTTATCTGCATTTAATAAACTTAAGCTTGGCTGAAATCTGGAAAAAAATTATAATTTTTTACTGCAAACTCAATCATGGATTTATAAGATTGATATGTTATTACACCATGATAAAACCCTTATATATATATATATATAATTGAACGTTTTTTAATGAGATATACTATTGACTAGCTAATGTGATTTCAGGTTGCAATATGTATATTTAAGTGATTTCTTGCTTGACTTGTGAAAATTATATATATACTGCAACTTTAAGTTTTGCACTGAGAACTATGTGTATTGTGTTAATATATCTAAAATAATGTTTTTATATAGTTTATTTCTTTTCCTATAAGTCAATTTTTACGTTAATCATGGTAAATAATTTAACAAGTTAAATTATTAATTAATTATTAAACTGTTGTTATAAAATATTTCTTTAGATAAGTCTAAATAAAGAAGCTTAATTATTTTACAATATCAGTTCAGAAGACATTTATTTTATATAGTGCGATGTTTTTATAAACTGTGATACCAATAAGCCAATAAGCTATTGCACATGCGCTTTCTAGTTGTCACTATATAAATGAATACTCCCACTTTTTCAAACACAAGATAAAGTCTTTGGGAAAAGATAGAATGAATCCATATATCTTTTTAACCCAAACGTATATGTATGGGCAAATCTTAAGTGTTTGAAAATGAGAGCTGAAGTTGTTAATTGATCACTTTGAATTACTTTTTTACTATATGGTCGAAAAGATAGATGGATTCATTTTATCTTTTCCCAAAGTCTTTATCTTGTGTTTGAAAAAGTGAGATTATTCATTAATATCAGTTTAGCTAATTTTATAATGTTAACTATTTTAAAACCATAGATTTTACATCCTTATTAATCTTTAACTACTTCAGCTTCAAGCCGCCATTTTGAACTTTTTAAAATACTGGCCTGATACACAATTTTCACAATAACTTCAGTTTGAATTATGTTAGAGCAAAAACAATTACATTTCTAGAAACTAGAAAAACTAAGGAAAACAATAAGCATAAAATAAATAGTGATAACTATATAAAAAATAAGGAAAAAAAGAAATTTTCACAACCGAAATAATTATTATTTTATTGATTGTTCATAATATGGAAATTAACATTAACTAAAATGCAAATTACATCTTCAGTGATAATTTCTTTGTATTCCTCACAAAAAAATCTTTCTAAAGATATATAATAAGTCTTACCTGAGATAATCCATAGCTTTACAATGTCCGAAAATGTTCCTATAAGACTTCTTCATTTTTATCTTCTACCCCAACTGTTGCAAATTGTCAAGGCGCCTGGAAGAAAAGAGTTCTCCCTAATAAAAGATAAAAAATAAAAAAATTAAAATTCTAACAGAATATAAAAATAATGAAGGAAGTGGAAAATTATTACTTGCCATTATAAATACAATAAAAAAATAAAATGTCATCATCATCATCATAGTACAGGTATATTATAAAAGTGGTGTATATGTATGAATCATGAAAGTTCTGCTAATGGTTATGGGAAAACTCAAAAGCCTGTTAAACAAGATGCACTATTTTGATTTTAGACTTTGGATAAACCAACCTTGTTTATAACATCATCATCATCATACTGAATAATCATTGCCAATACAGAAAACAATTTACAAATTTCTCATTTCAAGAGGCAGACAATGATTACTAAAAAAGGTTCTATGGCAGATATTTATATAAAAAAATGTTTATATTCTACCTCTTCCAAGATATGTCTTCCAGAGAAGCATACCTGTTCATATATGCTAATATAAATATGCAAAATATTTCATCATGCCAGATCTTGTTTACCAATTGGAAAAAGTAATCAGTAATGAAGCTGAAACAAAATTCTAATAAGGAAGGCAATCAGGCAGTCATATGCCTATAAAGTATAAAATGAAGTTAGTAAAAAAACAAGTTAATAAAACAACAAATAAAAACTAAATTAGTAAAACAAAAACAATGAAAACCATGTTAGTAAAACAAAAATTAGTAAAAACAGAAAAAAATTACTGCATTATATACAATCAATTTGCTAGAGAGGAATTAAATTGTAAATAGTCTTGAATCAGTGTGTCAACCATTCATCCATTGTGTTGGTCGCTAAAACAAACCAACAAAAAAAAAACAATAATAAAAACATTACCTTTCATATGTGCTACCTATCACAGAGTAAAAAATCAGTGTCATTTTTCTTGAGTGGCATATTTATTAGTATTTCTCCGATAATAGTTGATAAAAGTTTTTTATCAAATAACATTAAAAAAAATCTAAAATTGAATACTTACCTACTATAGAAAACTTCAAACCTGGAGTTTTAGTAAAATTCTCTACATTCACAGGTTTGCAGGTTACGTTCGGACACAGATTACTGTTACTAGATGAAGGGCCTGGCCGATTGATATTGTTGGGAACACTTGTTGACGGGCCTGGTGTATTGATATCATCCAGAAAAGCACTCATAGTTTTTTTCTTTTTGGCTGGTAAAGGAGTTTCTTCTTCTGATGACGAAAAATATTCTTCAAGATCACTACAACTAACACTATTTTCGGAGTCAAAGGGCTTAGATGGGACAAATTCATCACCGCTGGAATAATCCGTATCAGAGGCCATCATGTCCCGTTCATTTATTTTGCGTACTTTTGTTTCCGTTAATCTAACAAATTGTGAAAAAAAATTTTTAAAAAATTGACCTTATTCACAAAAAAATTAATAAAAATTTTATTTTTTAACTTACAGAAAAATGGCGACTACCTACGAAAAGAGGAAAAAACAACGAAGAGAATTATGGTATAGGCGCATGCGTAGTCCTTATAGTTTTTCCGTAATTTCAAACAGAAAAACGAACTTCAACAAACGAACATTAACGAGCGCAATCGTCGCCGACAAACCGGAAGTAGTTAATTTATTCCTAGCTTCATATACCATTATGCACTAAATGTAATTTTTAAAATGTTTATTAAATATGTTGCTTTACTTAAACATTTAAATAATCTAATAATACTTTATTACATTTTATTAACACAAACACTTACTTATAATTTATTTAAACAGTTCTGATTAACATATTAAATCTTATAAGTGTTATATACAAGCATAATATTTGGACTGAATTTAAAGTTTAAAAAAATTGATCATAACTAAAGTTCCTTATTTCAGGAAATTAATATCTGAAACAATTTAAACAGTGATATTTTTGTTTAAAAATAATTATTATCTTTAAAATATTATATTTTTATTTTTGAGAACTTCTTTAAAAAGTTAAATAAAAGATATTGGGATATTTAATTTATTGTTACATAATAATTTGTATTTTTAAATTGTAATATTAGTTTTGTTATGTCTGTAAAATCCAACCAGTCTAAAAAAATCCATTATTAGAATTTTTCCTTGACAGCTAATTAAAGGTAATGCCCTAAATACATTGATCACTGAATTCTTTAGGATCACATGACTTATCATATAAAAGAACCTGAACACATGTTGAAACTCACTTCTACTTCTATATCCACTTTCACTTTTATCTCTTAAGTAATGAAGTCAATAACTGACTAGTCTGTTAATTTTAAAACTGTAGCAGGCTAAAGTAATATCTTCTCCAGCTTTCGGCATTAGCACTATCATCTTCCTACAGTATTTCCTGAAAGTACATGCAATAAGGAAAGTTTAAAAACAACTTATTTTCAAAGGAAGAAAATGTCAGACTATAACATTGCTTATCAACTTTGGAAAATCTTCTGAGAGTAACAAGTTTTATTGCTAAGAACTATAATTAACTTTCGACTTATTGTTTAATAAGGTTTGCTTAGAGATAAAAATAATTGTGTTGACATTTTTTGAGATGAGAACTATATTTGCTATGTTTAATTCTCCAACTAATGATAAACTATATAATGTTGTATTGTTATAATTGTTTGCAACTATTTTTCAATCATGCTGAAGTTTTCTTCTTATAATTCAAAAATCTAAACTATTTTTCAGGTGTGAAGAGTATCTTGAAAAAGATAATAATCATCCATAAATTTGAATAATATCAGTTCAAAAAATGTTTACCTTGCTTTTGAAAGAAATTACTTCAATAATATTATGTTTGTCTATATCCTGTGGAATGATAATCTTGTGCCAGTTTAATCCACAAAGTGCATGTGCATTAGATAATGGCTGATTATTACTATTACAGTTTATACAACATAGCGCTATATAAAATAAATATCTCATTTACATATTATTTAAAAATGAAAATTATTGCATTCCAAGCAATTAAACTACAACATGGTGACATTAACTTTTTGTTTTTACATTTTATTGTAAAATAAAATATTTTTTCTGAAATATACTTCACTTTGGCAGAGTATTTTACTTGCCATAAAACATGAAAGAAATGCTATGCTCTCTAAAAACTTTGTATTGTTTTAAATAAATATTGTACTATATTAACCTCATCTAAATCTTTTACTTGCTATGAAATATAAACTAAATTCTGTACTCTTTATAAACTTCATTATGCTTTAAACTTTGTATTGCTTCAAAAGAATTAATATTGTGTAAGTCCATTAGAGGGAGCCAAGGACTCCAGTTAACACTGTTTCTGGCTCCCTGTTTCATTCCCTTTTTTCTAGTTCAGGGAATTAAATTTCTCTAAAACTATCCCTATTTAAAAAAGGAGTTTTTTAGCTCTCTTTTCATATACAAGCTATTTCAACAATGTAATCACAAGTAAGCATAATTTCAACTTTTATAAAAATGCTATGTAAATATATGGCAGCCACTGAAATTACAAACAATTTCTACAGAAATTTTACCTTTGAATGAAAATTTTCATTTCACTTAATTTTGTTGAATGAATGAGAGAGTCCAGTTGTTGGGAGGACTCCCATGGGTCTAAATCCTAGTTCTTTTGAAAGAGGGGTCTGGGATGATGGTGCTGTGGTGATTCTCATTCACAAGATTAAAAAAAATAACAGTATTTATGGTGATTCTTTAACATTATCACTATGTGTGATTTTATCCATGTATTCTTGCAAAATAGGTCACAGTTTGCCCTCATAATTCTAATTGCAAGTGATTCACCTTATTTAATTTTATTACTTCCAATGTTGCTATTGATAGGGCTGGCCTTTTACTGTTCATGTGATTTTCATGATGGATTAGAATGGTTTTCAGCAGAGACATTTTGAAGCTTGGATTTTTTTTCCCTTGTTCTCCATAGGTTTTCCATAATTTTTCCAAAGTATTCAGGATTGCTCTCTTGTGAAGATATTCATTGCCATTGGAAGAACTGAACAGTAGATTGATTTAGTCCATATTTTATGTTATCTCCAAGTGTTTTCCTATTTCTCAACTTTCCCAATATTGTACTCCTAAAAGACTATTCATATTTGATTTCTAGACTTTACAAATAATTCCTAATTGTAACATTCATTTGTCTTTAATGGTTAATACAAACCCTTTCCACATCCCTTTCCCTTTTCATATGTATCCTTCCCCCTTCACTATGTTGCTCCAGAATTTCATTTTTACCATTCTTTGTAAACCTCTTATTTAACTCTATTTGTACTTTTTTTTTGATGAATAAACTTTCATCACTGAGAAAAAAAAAGAATTAATATTGTGCTCTTTTAAACTTTGTATTGCTTTAAAAAAATTCTGTGTTATCTTCACAATGGATGGCTTTAAATGTTGTCAGTACTTAAATTAGTGTCTTAAAATTTGACAAATTGCTTTTCCAATTATGACCTTTAATCCTTAAGAATATTCTAAATAAATATTCCAACTTTAATGGCATCATTATTTGAACTATAATGCTGTGGAGTGTGTGATGGAATCAATGGTTTCAGGATTTAAAAATTGTTATAAATTGTAAAAGGTAAAACAAAATATTTTAGATATGTTTATTTGTATGTTTTATTTATACATATAATATTGTTTGCTTACAATTTGTTTATAATTTGTGTTTTGTGAGTATTGGAGTTCTCAGAATATATTTATATTGTGATATAGTATGTGTATGGAATCATTTAGAGAGTGGTATAGATGAATGAGTGAATTATTGGAGATGGGGTATTGTTTATTTTTATTTATAATTCATATGCTGAGTTATTTTATTATAATTATATGTTTTATTGTTTTTTCACATCATGTGTTTAGTATTATTATATGATAAATAGTAGGATTATTAAAACTATTTTTGTATATTGTTTTAGTTATAGTATGTCATAGGTCACATAAGGATGAAGGGGATGCTTTGGTAAATTTTTATGGTGATTTATTCTTATTAAATTTATTAATATTAGTGATATGATAATAATTCTTTGGTTGCTCTTAGAGATAAGTGTGTACTTTAAGTTATTCCATCATTTTGACTGCTATAGTTTTTAGTGTTTTTTAGATGAAAACCTTGAAGACATGCATAATGTTAACCATATCTTTGTTTGCTCTTGATATTATAAAAGCAGTTGGAGTGTTGTGGTGATTCAAATATGCATAGCATGCATATAGAATGTGTAGAAACTATGTTATAACATTCTATGTTTAAACTTATGTAATCATTCTATATTTGTCTTATGTGATTATACCCTATCTCCAAATTTATTGTCATTTTATGATTGACAACTTTATTTGGCCAGGATATTTGATAGTTTTTATATTGATGTCATATTAGGAAGGAGCTTTCTGTATTTATCGGTGATAAAATGTTTTCTTTATGAATGTAAATTACTTTTAGAATATTGCAATATTTTATTTTATTTTAATTATATTAAAATTTAAAAGCATTTATAATTATTATATTTTAGAATATTAATGTTTCTATTCTTAATTTTTGATTTTGTATTGATTAGAAAATCTGAGTCACAAAAATATGATATTTAATTAAGAAAAGTACAATAATAGTTGAAAATCACTTTATTAAAATTTATATTGTTTGATGCTAAAGTAACATTAAAATTTAAGATTGTATTTGATTGCATCATTTTAATATGAATTGTAATAAATCTTATCTGTGTTATATGAGTATGAACCAAAATCCTTTTTTTATTCATATCATCACTAGTGTTATTCTAGTTTGTGGGCTAATTTAAATAAAAAGTCTCATTATTTAATTATACATTGATCTTTTTGTCTATGAGTCTGGTTATAATAATTTGGAAGAGTATATAATATTTTTGTACCTGTTTAAAATGACAGTATAATTTAAACCTGAGATATAAACTATCTTATTTGTGATAAGATAATATGACAGTCACATGCAATCTTTAGTGTTGGATAGTATGCTAAATACAATTTCACAGCCATATGTGAGATGATACAGGCATCATTGTTCTTATTGGGCTCTTTCTTTCTAGTCATTTTGTAAGGTTATATATATATATATTGTAACGAACACAGACGTTCGTTACATTGTTGTTGTTTTTTATTTATTAAACATGAAAGTAAATTAAAAAGTTCGCATTTAAAAAATTTCTTTAAGAATTAAAAATTGAAATTAAATATCATCTTAAACTCTTATATATTAAATCGCACAGATAATGAAAAATTATTAAAATAAAACTTTATTAAAGAAAAAGTATTTTAAAACTAAATTTTAAAAAGATTTGGAGATAAAATTATATCTTTAAATTTATCTTTAAATATATTTTTGATTTGGAAAACAGGGTAATTAATCAGAAATGGAAATGATTGTTAATTAGTAAAATGTAAACCAGCCTTCGGCATTTAAATGTAAAAACACTAGTCAGATAGGAAAACAATAGAAACTGTTAGCAAATAAGAAGAAATCCCTATGGAATCGGACCACAGCGAAAGGACCATCGCAAGAGGTGACGTAATGTAACTGCAATCCTTCAAATACGTATAAAAGGACAAGGTTGAAAATTATTAGGGAGTGAGTTATTATGATTATTACTGATGTGACAGATAGATGTTAGTGCGGAGGTGCGGGAGAAGAGATTGAAGGACGCACGTTCAATCCCTTCAGTTTTGCTAGTAAAGAAAGAGAAATGAACTATCGTTTCCTACATTGAGGACCAATTAAACTAAAAAACCTCCGAATGAATAAATAAAACAACGGCTAAATGGATACCAATTTTAGGACGGCGTGGGAATTTACGTTCATGGCAAGCAATGGATAAAGTTGGACGTTTTAAAAATTGTAAGAACTTATATATTCACTTGAAACAATAAGAACTCTAAATTTTAAAACTTTTTAGTAAATAATGCAATAGAATCCTATCTGACCAAACTAAATTCTTCATTAATAATGTTATTTGATGTATTTGTTATTTATTTATTTAAAATCATTTCCATTTATTTAACTTTGTTCTTTAAGTTTATTTAGAATTTCTGTTTTCCGTTAAGTTAAATTATATAAATGTTAAACTTAAAGTCGGGCGTGAATGGCTGTATAGATTTGTAAAGTTATATTAGGGGAGGGTAATCTTAGGTTATTTGTTTCGTGGTTAAATTGGGTCAATGGATTGGATATATTGGTGTGATTAGTAGATGTAATATTGATTCGCTACGGGCAGAATCGCTTCATACGCCACACACTTCCGTTTGCCTATGGAAGGAATTATAAGTCGGATACCGCAGTTCCTTTCTATGGAGTTTTTTTTTTTATTGCTCTTTGCAGATAGATGTAATATTCCTATCTCATAAGAGGCAATTTCTTCTCTTAACCTTTTGTGCTGCCGTATTTTATTACATTGAATACATCGATATATCAGATGAATTGATGCCAGTTTGACTACGAATTTTAGCCTAAGGTTAAATAGGGTTAGAATGTTTATTTGCAAAAGCAAATTTATGTGGTCTATTCATGCTCGACCCTAAGTAGAAATGCATTAAATTTAAGTTGTTTATAGACGCTTGCATGGATTGTTTATTGGTTAACTATGTTTGCGTTTCCATATTTGATCAAAATATATAGACATTCGATAAATAATAATACCTTACGGTGAGTATCAAAAATGTATTTATTCGGATGTCGTTTAAGTTATTGGTGACAATGCAAGTATCTTATGGTGAATACTATTGGGTTATGTATAAATTTCCCTCCGCAATTGTCAGTAATCAATAATTTTGTATTTTGATCGTTTATGTTTACTTTGAAATGTGTTTAACCGTGTAATCTATGTAACCGATCTATAGCAACATATTAAAACAAGCTTTTATGATCCCATATGTGCGAACTTAATTAAAATATAAAATTAGAATATAATAGTAATTAAATGTAAATTAAAGTCAAAAATCAAAGTTAAAAATGTAGGTTAAATTTTGAAATGTAAAACTAATACTAAAATAATTTTAAATCTTATATATATGTGCATAAATAAATGTTTGTATGTTAATTACTGGCAGTGGCTTATTTTATTTATTTTTTTTAATGTTGAAATCTAATTAGATAAGATATGATATTATTTAATCTCTGCTATTCCACTGAGTTAGTGACATGGGCTAACGACCGGAACCAAAATATTTTAAAAAAAAAAATTTTTTTTTTTGACTTACGTATCTGCCTACTTTATAAATTTTTCTAGGTTCAAATGCCTAGATGGCGCCCCGTAGTGCAGTTTACGTGAAGTCGCCTTCTCCGGATTGTTACAATATATATATATTATAACATTTTTCACATTTTGGTAGATTCTGGTAGGCCTTCTTTTACACACTATTAACTGAAAGTTAATCAAGCTATAGATAAGAAAATATCTTGTTTCTATTTAAAAAAAGGCAAAGCTATATTTCCTGATTTACTGGCCTACTAATTATTATGACAGGTATTACCAACGAAGTTAGTTTTAATTTATAAAAGGGTGTCATAGTCAATAGACTCTTAACTTCTTCATATTCTATAATTTTGATGCAAGTAACTAAAAAGTTGGGGTTATGATTTCCTGTAACTTTATTTTTTTAGAAAATATTATTCTCAGGGCTTAATCAACAAATATTGGCAAAAGTAAATTATACACTCAAATTCTAATAAACTAACATTAATAAATGTAATAACTATCATTAATAATGCACAATGAATAGTTGATATTAGAAATAAATATTTTATTGTAACAAATTAAAATATTTAAAAGATAAATTACTAATAAGTTGGAAAGAATACACGCACCCTAATCCAGACATGAATCAATTAATTAAAACAGTTTCACCATTAAAGTTCCTTCCTAGTTTTTTTCTAGAAAGTTCTTTAAATGAAAATCTCTATCAGGATTATATTATAAGCTTAATTTAGTCACAATTGGGATATTAATAATCTTACTGATAAGTTTTGTAGTATGCATTTTGAAGTGCTCATTGAAGTTAACTAGTTCCCTCTGTTGACATTTGTGGATGTTCTTGGCCTGTCCTAATGGCTAGACTTGATGGTTTTTTCTGAGTGATCTATATGATGAAAGGTATCTATAAACACATTGGTTCCATTCCGCATGATGATCCACTTCATTATATGAGTAATGGTAGGTCTGCATATGAGTACTCCAAGATAGGATATTTTCTCTATCCCAGACCTAATAGAAGCTGATAGTTAAGAAAAAGACAAAGACCCAGTTTTAAGTTTTTCTGACCTTTTATAGTCTCGATCCATTTTTAGACTTCTCTGCGCATCTATTTTTTTTTTGTCCTTTTATCAGCATACAAGATAATAATCTTGTACATTCTGTCTTAAATTTAAGTTACAAAGTCTTTTTAGGACAATTCTGCCATCTTTAATTAGCTTTCAAAAAAAAAAGTTTAATAGTTGTAATCTTTTACTTCAGAATTTTTCTTTTTATTTATCCGGATTAGTAATCTGCATATCATTTATTATTTCCAATTTTAACTCTTATTTTTAATCAAAGTAATAATCCGAAACAAAAAAATCAACTCTCATTGTATGTTTTAAAAAAAAATTACACTAGCTAAAAAAAATTAAAATTGCATCTTTTAATAAGATCGCTAAATTTACCTTTTCTTTTAGCTTTTACCAAATGCCAATATATATATATATATATATGAATAAATTTATTGATAGAATTACCAAATGCCAATATATATATATATATATATGAATAAATTTATTGATAGAATAATCAAGTCCAAACATGTTACAATAATAATTCACCAGTAGACTTTCAAAAAATCATTGTTCTTCTTTGAATATTGTAGTGATTGTCATAGTGATGCCAAAGGTACACTGTGAGTATATTTTGTAAAATAACAGGTGTGTGCTTACTTATGCACATATATCCATTGCAAAATAAAAATTAATGAGGAATAAAACATTCATGTGCAGAAAATGATTATGTGAATAAAATTTTTATTTATACAGTACATATGTATTGATATATTAATTTAACTAATTTTCATAGAAGAGAAAAAATTTATAAGGCAGAAATATGTCATATGTAAAAGAAGATAATAATATGCAAAGGACATAAGTGGCATTCTCTTGCTCTCTCTCTCTCTCTCACAGTTGTTTAAAAGGGGGAAAGAGAAAAAGAATTACATATCATGTTAAAAATTATACAAGAAGTGTCAATCTTTATTATTACTTTGATTTATTAAAAGTTATGAAAATATTTATTATATTCAGATATTCTTTTAATATGGAGCACTAGACAAAAGCCAGTAGCAAATCAGCTCTTATCCTTGATGCATTATCCAGTGTTTTCCCTGACAACTATAAGAAACTTCTAATGAGAAAAAGAAACAGAATCTTGCAGATAAATTGCCAAAAAAGTTTTTTTGTTTCAGGCAAAATAGAATACTAACATTATGTGTAATTCTATTCAATATTTGTGTGTAATAATTAAAAGAGGAAATCAAAGGGAAAAAAGACTTTCAAAACAAAATGCTAAGATAGTTTAAAAGAGAGAATCTTTAATGTTTTATATTGTTTTTGAATAGTCAAGATGAATAAATAAAAAGACATAATAAACTATAAAAGAATATAGAATAAAAACTGAAATTTGAGATTGTCAAATAAGAAATTATATTTTGTTTATGAATAGGAATGAGAATAATAAAATATTTACATCTGAATAATTCATGAAGCAATCTATATTATAATTCATATAGAATAATATGAATGAAACTATTTTAATGAAAGTTGCATTGAAATAAAAATATATTTTTTGTATACAGATGTGTAAAGTTATAATGAACAGTTAGAAATATAAAAGATTTGAACTTTTTCCCTGGTATCCAATTTTAGAAGTATTCAAGGGGAATTAATAATTTTATTATTTATTAATTTGTCAAATTGTTATTTTATGTATATACAAAAACAAGTATTGGATGTAATACTTTTCTATTTTTTAAAAAGTCATAGAAGTAATAATACTTAATTAGTGTATTGTCATAATATCTTTTGTTTTATATAACACAGGCTAATAATTATATAGCATTAGTGCCATACATATGACTTGCAGAAGAAGCTGCTCCCATAGCTTTGAGAATGTGCTCCCCAATGTGTGAATTTTGGAATATATAGTTGTAGAAGAAAATAATTGTTATTGTAGTAATTTATATACATCAAACCCCAAATACTATTCTTCAATTTTACTGTTATATAATTGGTGATTATTTATTTAACAGATTACTCTAAATCTTATTTGCTTCTCATTTTTGCTTATCCACAACACCAGTTGGCTGTTCCATGCATAGTTACCATTACATAAATTGGCACCCAACATGGGACTTGAAGATTTTATTCTGATAAAGAATATTGGAAGAAAGCAGAAGTTAAAAGGTGATATTAAAGTTAAATGGAGGAAGAATTGAACAATGTTGTGCACAGATAAACAATTGTTGTATTAATTCATAAAATAATAGAAAAAAGAATAACATATAGAAAATTGTTATATATTTGTATAAATATACTAATGTTAACATGTCTGTAAAAGAAAAATAGTGAACAACAAATAATTATGGATCCATATAGTACCATAGAATTACCACTAATGGAGGCTGAGTCAGTGATTAAAGAGGAAAGGTTGACTGTGACAAAGCCAGAAGAGCAAAAGACAGCAGCAGTGACACTAACATTGAATATGTTGCTAGCACCAATTAAAGAAAAAAATGATAGAAGAGTTAAAGCATTTAAAGAAAAAATGATAGAAGAGATATAATAATTAATAAAGAAAATGAAAGAAGACATAAAAAAGTCTTAAAGAAATGGGAAATACCCATGAAAAAATAATGGACGTGACGGAAAAATGGTTGACAAACATGGAAAAATGAAAGAAGTTACAGATGATATCAATCCTCCTAAAGTTAGGCAAAATGATGCACTTCTGGAAAACAAATCCAAAAAAGTCATCATCAATATAATAGATGGTGAAAGCATCAAAGAAGCAAAAAATATCTATAACAGAAACCTTACATATAAAATCAAGTATGGTAATGAAAGACACCAATGAAGTACCAAGTTTAAATATGAATTTCTTTAGTAAAGTTGCTAATAAAAACAAAATCTTAATCTAGTATCCACAATAGTAATGATAGATGTAAAAAGCCAGAGTTTACTGTTTGAAAAATGTTTTGTGATTTTTATCTCTAGATAACAAAATAAAATCACTTTCCTTAATATTAATAAGGAAGAACATTTGAATAAAGTTAAAAATGAAATTGTTCAATTATTATAAAGCCTACAGAACAAAAAAGGCTAAATAATAAGAGATAATCAAAGTGAAAAAAATGCTTTAAAATTAGTCTGAGTTTAAACCAATGAATGGCTATAGTTAGGTTGTTAAATTTTGCAGTTGGTGAACCAAAGGATATCAAAACTTAAAAGAAGAGAAAAATAAAAGTAAAGCTTTCAATCCATGTTGAAGAAAATAGTGTATGTATTAAGTTATGACAAATGATATCTCTACCAATACAAATGCATGGAGAGAGAAAAATGTAAATTCATAAAAATAAAGGATGGATTATTTCTTGTCAACTCTGGATCTGTTTGAAAAGGATAATCATTATGAATAAAGGGAAGTATAATGTTTTTTTTAAAAAAATAAATAAAATGTCAAACCTGACTATGTCAATTCCAAAAATGATTTAAATCCAGGAATTTGACAATTAAAAAAATATATAATTAATAGTATACAATTACCAGCCTGTGAAAGAAAGCAAGAATGTCTATAATTTTAAAATTTTATTTGACAAAAATGTCAAGAAAATAAATGCACTTAAATTAATTGAGTACTATTATTAAGAAGAGAAATGGAATGTGTCACACTCCCATAGTCTACTTTCAAATGGAGAGGATATGTAGTGACTTTTATAGCAATGGCAAAGTTATATTGCAAGTATATTTTGTAAAATAATGTGTGTGCTTACTTACACATGTATATACATACAAAATGAAAATACACAAACAAGGAAATATTTACACCCAGAACATAATTATGTGAATAAATAATTTATTTGGTAAATATGTGCTGATATATTCATTTAACTAATTTTCATTAAGGAGACAATCCCCAAAACTTTATAAATAAAGCAAAAAGGTTTTATATGAAAATGAACAGAGCAAAACTCTCCATATAGTACTGCCACCTGTGCTAAACAGAGTAATCAATGGATGCCAGAAGGCTTGTGCATAAAATCCCTATCTATTGGCTACTCATCCATCCATTGATTACTCTGTTTAACACAGGTGGCAATACTGTATGGAGAGTTTTGCTCTGTTTATCAACAATTAATGCGCTAGTATAGGAAATGTGATCATGTGATGAAAATGAAGTCAATAATATACAAAGAAGATAAGTAGCTCTCTCTCTCTCTTGTTTGATGAAGTAGAAGAGGAAAAGAATTAATTATCAAGTTAAAAATTATACAAGGAGTGTCAATTTTTTTACTTTGATTAATTAAAACTTATGGAAATAGTCATTATATTTAGATATTCTTTTAACATTGAGCACTAGACTGAAGCAAGTAACACATCAACTCTTATCCTTGACATATTGTCCAATGTTTCCCTGTCAACTATTAGAAGCTACTAAAGAGGGAAAGAAATGGAATCCTGCAGATAAATTGTCAAGAAAGTTTTTTGTTTCAAGCAAAATAGAATTCTAACAATAAGAGGAAAGATATTCAAAAGAAAAAAAAGGCTTTTAAGACAAAATGGTAAGATAGTTTAAAAGAGAGAAGCTTTAATGTTTTATATTGTTTTTGAATATTCAACATTAATAAATGAAAAAATATATTGAACTATAAAAGAATATAGAATAAAAACTGAAATTTAAGATTGTCAAATAAGACATTATATATATTATTCATTAATGAATGATAATAATAAAATATTTAAATTTGAATTATTCATGGAGTGAACTATGTTATAATTCACTGAGAATAATATGAATGAAACTATTTTAATAAAAGTTGCACTGAAATTGATAATTTTTTTATATACAAGTGTGTGAAGTTATAATGAATAGTTAGAGATATAAAAGATTTGAACTTCTGTTTTGATATGCAACTTCAGAAGTATTCAAAAGGGAATTTTCAAATAATACTTTATTTATTTATTTTTTTTGAATAATAAATAATTTTATTATTTATTAATTTGTCTGATTGTTATTTTTATGCATATATTAAAGCAAGTACTGAATATAATGCATTTTTATTTTCTAAAAATACATGAGTTAATGATATCTAATTAGCATACTATCATAATACTAATTGTTTTATATAACACATGCTAATAATTATATAGCATTAGTGCCACACATATGATTCACAGAAAGAGCCTCCCACCCATAGCTTTGAGAACATGCTCTCCAATCTGTAAAATTTTGAATGTGTGGTTGTATAATTAAATGGTTATTAATACCTGTATTGTGGTGATTGATATATATCAAACCCCAAATACTACTCTGCATTTTTACCACTATATAATTGATGATTAAGATTACTCTAAAATTATTATTTGCTTTTCATTTTTTGCTTATCTGCATCACCAATCAGCTGCTCTGTGCATAATTACTGTTACAATATGTTTATATTAAAAGTGTTACACATTTAATAAGCTGTAGAGTATTTATATATATAAACACATTTTCAAAATATTTGAAAGTTTGGAACATTTTAGTCACTTTGTCACTTGAGTTTAAAAATATTTTTTTATTTGAAATGATTAAAACAATTCTATTGATTAAAATAATGTGTTATTTTTTAATCAATAGAAGCCAGTCTAAATAAATATAATTATTCTTAACTCCCACCCAAAAAAAGACAAAAAATAACTTTAATTATACAGTAAAGTTAAATTTTACTATCACTATACAAAATAATCTGTGAACCACAAATAATTTTACATACAGATTACATTGTTTACTATTTTGTTGATTTAATATTTTGCTATGCTGTTGTAATTTTTTCTATAACAAACTTTTTTTCTGAAATACTTCAATACCATGTCTAAGTGTAGCTCCCCTTTTTATTTTATACTTAGAAATACCTTTCAAGATAAAGAATTTTGGGATAATTTTTATAATGTAAAGACAGTTTGCCTAAAATATTATCACACAAAGTCCTGTTCATTTTTTCACATGTTTATTTTAATGTGTATATGATTTTATTACAATAGACCACATAATATCACATCCAACAGGTTGAAGAATATATTGATTGGACATATAAGTTTTTTATTACATGTTTAGAATTTTATTATGCATCCCTAAATAAAACATTTTAATGCCTTTATATTACATATAAGGGCCTAAGTCTCACTTCCATGCATGAAATTAGCTAAAATATAATTCATTTACTTGAAGTAGATATATCATTGTCAGAAAATATTCTATCTTTTAACTTGGTAAAAGTAAAGACATAACTTGGAAATTTATTTCATATCACATTTTGCTTAAAGCAATCTTTTACTTAAAAATATATTAATATATTTAAATTGATTCATATTCTGAAAGTGATAATCATCCAACCTAAAAATTATTAAAAATTCTTTATTATCATTGGCTGAAAAATGACTTGTACTTTTTTAACTTTGATCACTAAGCTAAAGTATATTCTTTAGATTATTTTTTTTAATTGTTAAGTATTCAGATGAATTTTTTTCTTTAATAGACTCAATTTAAAAATTCCACCAATAAATATATACCCTATTATCATCTCTGAATTATTAATACCAATGATAAAATTTACAAAGTTTAATGTTAGTCCAATTCTTCATTTAACATCAGATGTTATTTTAAAGGTTTAAAATTTTCCACTTGTAATAATAACTATTCCTCTAATTCCACTCTGTAAAAGCTACACAATATAGAAAAACTTTGATGTATAATGAATTAACTTCAAATAGTGCCACAAATATGTTCCCTTGAATCAAATTCCTTGACCAAATGAATAAAAAATATATAAATAATTTTTTATCCAAAACCCTTTCTTGTATGCTAATGTTTGTCAATTCTCTAAAAACCATATAGAATCATATGATTGAAAACAACCTATTCAAGAACCTCCTTAAAAATATCTTTGCTATAATGGATAATAATTATTCCATGATGTTTATTGCAAGCTTGTCTAGTTTTTTATTTAAAAACAGTGCAACAATAAAAGCATTCTTAAGATCAAAGGTTACAACTTAAGTACAATAATCTTTATAAATGCTTATATTTTTGAAGCTATCATATTATTTCATATTTTAAACTCCTCAAGATATCTCAACAGGATTTGATCTTTTTAAATGCTTTTATTGAAGTTGAAAAATAGTTTTGCTTATTTGTTAATTTTTGATATTTTTAAAGTTACAATGAAATTTTAAATTAAAATTTAATAAATTTAGATTCAATAGAATTGCCTGAAAATTGGTATTTAATACATTTGACTCACTTAACTTTTTAATATGTTAACTAGATTAATAGATATGGAATAGAGTATAGAAAAATATGAAAATTATCAATAACTTTATGAATCTCTTTTAACAATTATTCTTAAAACTTTCATTTGTTTTAAATAAATGTCACAAGAGGGGAGTATCCTTTTTTCTTTCAATTAATAACATTTTTTAATCATTTTAAACTTTGTGTATTTATCATATTTAGTATGTGCACATATTTATATATGTATAATAAAAATAACAAAATTTTCTACTTAAATTATCAATAGTTTTTATTTTTATTTTAAAACAATTGTTTTTTTTTAAGAAAAGGTAAACTACAAAATTAGCATTATATAAAATGATTATGAAAAGTTAAAAAAGATTGCGAATATTTTCTTTAGCATTTTTTTAAAAAACAACTATTTTAAAATAAAAATAAATTTACCAAAAGAAATTAAATGGACTACTTAGTTACTGATTTATTATACATATATAATTACATACCCATACTAAGTATAATATATACATTAAGAATATATATATATATATATTAACTTACTGCAGAATATATATATATATATATTAACTTACTGCAGAAATATATAATAAGTTACATGTACTACATGTAATACTGAAATACAAGTATAGTTTATATACTTAATCTAGATGTAACTAAAGGAAACCAGAACCCTGACTTTCAAGCTTCCTATGGTCATACACTACATCCAATATAGCTGATATACATGACCACATGTATGTGAAAAATATAAATGATCTCCAATATATATATTTTAATGTAGTTGGTCTGGATCATCATCTTCCACACATATATAATTGGTGCTCAGTTTATATTAAGATAGCAAATCTACAATCCTTAATTGACAGGCTTCAATTTTCTACACTCCAAATCTCAGTCATCTATATGACTGAAAATATGATGATAGACTGCTCATAGCCCTTAATGATGCCAATATTATAGTCAGACCCATGTTGACCAAGGATCTACATAGGAGGGATCAGATTGATTTAAGGCCAACATGGGTATGACAATATAATATTGGCATCCTCAAGGGACTTTGAGCATTCCATTATTAAATTTTCAGTGAAATAGATGGCTGAAGAGTTGGAGAGTGAACAGAATTGAAGCCTGTCCATTAAAGTATGCAGATTTGATATCTTAATAAAAGCAAAGCATTGATTATTGTAAAGGTATATATATACTGCATTACATCACTTTCAAATAAAAGTAGGAAAGATTGATAAATAAAATCATCCTCAAGTAGAAATATAAAAAAAATATTAAAAAATTATTTAGTCTTGCATTGGTGGTCGAGAGGTCAGCGCGACTGCCTTACAGGCAGTTGCCCGAGTTGCAGGTTCACGTCCTGGCTGATGCTATGACATTTAAAAAAATAAAAAATAAAAATAAATGATTTAAATCAATATATATATATATATATATATAATGTGTGCAGATGGTAAACTAACTAATTAATTATTTATAGTTAAAACTTTAAAATCTAAAAATCATAGATTTGATTTTTAATGTGAAAGAAAATAATAAAAGCTGTTAATTATTTTCTGTTTAAAGTTATTTTTAATCTTAATAGAATGGAAATGGTTTTCTATAATGATTTAATAGAAAACAGGCCTGTGGGCATTTAACCAATTGTAAGCCAGATAAGAGATCAATTAATAAATACTAGTGATAAAATTTTGAGTTCCTACTCTAAAGCAAGCTGTCCAATAATAACACAAATGAACACACAGTCCACATAAAAAAAATCATCATTGCCAATAAAGAACAATGCCAAGCCAGGTGAGATCAACCCTGAAATTTGATAATAAAAATACAAAATGATATAAAAAGAAAACTTTTAAGTTTTTTTAATGGCTCTTGCTGATTACATCTTTATTAAACATATTTCATATGTGTATTGCAGATCTCAAAAATTAGGGGTCATTTAATAAATAATGCTTCCCATATTTGCACCAATTGGGAGGGCCTCCAGAGTGGTGGTTCCTAGAAAATGACTAGCAATGGATTCATATTCCCCTAGTACAATATTAAAATGGGATGAAAGGAACTTTGAACTGAGTTGTGTGATATATCAATGACTGCAAAGATGAACTTCAGTAAACCTACAGCCATGGAAAGTATGAACTTTTGTTTTAAATAAAATATGAACTTTAATTAATTAATATGAACTTTTCAAGTATTAATTTTAAGTGTTACTTAACTTTTAAAAAAAATCGCTTATCTGACTAAGTAAAATTTAAATTATTTATTATACTTTTTTAGATGTTTGCTACTATTTCCATTCTTGCTAATTTCATTTAAATTAAGACATTTAAAATAGGCATAAATGGCTGCATAGATTCATAAGATTATGTTAGTTTAGGTTTGTTAATTTGGGGCTAATTGTTTCATAGTTGAATCAGTACTAGTGGAGGGATGTATGGGTGTTTATGTCAATGTAATCTGGGGAGGCATATTGGATTCTCATTCCCTTGTGCCATGTTAGCATATAGGACATAATACCCATCTGAATGTATGGCCCAAAATGGTATCCATTGTATGCCCATGGTCAAATATGTATTTCCTACACCATTGATTTTTTTACACTCTGGTTGGGACA
Organism: Epiperipatus broadwayi; assembly: GCA_028023455.1. Taxonomy (NCBI): domain Eukaryota; kingdom Metazoa; phylum Onychophora; class Udeonychophora; order Euonychophora; family Peripatidae; genus Epiperipatus; species Epiperipatus broadwayi. The sequence continues at coordinate 4,532,849 of JAQFVV010006299.1, forward strand.
GTGAGTCAGAAAATACCACTATCCCCCATTTATAGAGCATGTCTTTTACATATATTTCAAATGATTTTGTTCCTCCAGCAGATGCACATTCCTCCTTCAGAAAAAATATAATAGCAGGGTTCCTTTTTAAATATGATCCATGCAAATGTGGAAATATTTCCATTTCAGAGCCAATGGACCTTCATTTTGGAATCACCAACTGGGCAATGAATTGTTCCTGCCTGTTGGTGAAATTCATTAATGATCATGAAGAAGATGTTTATTTCTTCCCACTATGATCCATTATTTTTCTAATGATGTCCTGCAACAGATGTAAATTCCTGGCAGCATGATTGTGTTATGCTAAAATTCTCATTTTGCATTGATCACATCAGTATATCAGTAAGCTAACATTAGTTTGGATGAGAACTTTTAGCCTAGAATTAAAAGAGTGGGGTTAGTTAAATGTATATTCTATGCACTGTATTTACACTTAATATTAAAATTGTGTTAAATCTATTGAATATACTCATCTATGCATATAATTTAAATCAAATCTACTTAATAGTTAATTCAGTCTTCACAATGTTTGTATTAACGTATGTGTGCATAATAAAAAATGTTTTGTTGAATTAATTTTGGCAGTAACTGATTTTATAAATTTTATTAATATTTTAAAATAAGAATTAGAAATTTTAAATATATAGCATATTTTAAGCTCAGCTTCTCCATGAACTAGTGACTGAGTCTTTCAGTTAGATAAACGTTGAACCTCCCCTGTATGTATCTGCCATCATTATAAATTTTCTAGGTTCAAATAGCTTAGTGGCACCCTGGCATGGCAAATAGATTTGTGAGGTTTCGATGACAATTTTATTATATATATATATATGTGTGTGTGTGCATGTGTAAAAGATGATGATCCAGACTAATTAATAAGTGTTAATGTTTTCATGTGCATCAGTTACATTGGATAGAGTAGATTACTGTAGAGAGTTTGAAAGTCTGGGTTCAAATTCCCTTTAACTACATCTAGGTTAAATATATACACTATACTTGTTTTTTAATATTACATATTCAATCTATATTCTGCCATCATTCTTCTGTGTATTTGAATGGCTATATTAAGGTCTTACATATGATGGGCCAGATTAACTTAAGGTCAACATGGGTATGACTATAATATTGGCATTATCAAGGGCTTTGAGCATTTCATCATCATATTTTTTGTGATATGGATGGCTATAGAATTGGAGAGTGGAGAGGATTGAAGTCAGTCCATCAAAGTGTGTAAATTTGTTATCTTAAAATAAACTGAGTACTGATTATACATGTGTGTGGGAGCTGATTATCAGGACCAACTGATGAGTGGTGGTTCAGCATGAAAAAAATATATTGGACATTTATCTTTTTTATATGTATGTGGTCATGTGTATCAGTTATGTTGAATAGAGTGAATTACTGTAGGGAATTTGATAGTCTGGATTTAAATCTTCTTTAATAATATACTATATGTGTGATATTGATTTAAAGTAAAATTATATGTATTAAGTGAAGTTCATTTACAATATATACTCATGTATTATTATGTACATATTTTATATATATACATAATAATACATGAGTATACTCATGTATTATATATTACATATTATATATATATATATATATATATATACAATATATATATATATATATATATATTGTAACCTAGTGTTATTGACACTTGGTTTATTTAGCATTATTTCCACAGGAAAACAATGCTATCCTTTTCTAGGAAATAAAAAAGTAAAATAATAATAATATTAAGTGATTAATAAAATATGCTATTTACTCACTTTAACATGTTTTAAGCAAATAACTAATAAATGTAGTAATCCAATATCATTTTGAAGAAGAGCATGAATAATTTAATTAAAATTTTAACAATAAGAGCAATTTAATATAGTATAAAAGCACATATTATAAACAGTAATTGATTTTGGATGGGTAGAGGGAGAGTAGATGAGTATCTTATCATAAAACACAATAACTTCTGGTAAATTTTAAATTAATTTAGATAATAGTGTATATAGAATAATACATCACTAATAAGCATTGTTAATTAAATATACTTATTATTTTTCATTATTTGTCAATTACTTTGTAATCCATTTAAATTATACGGAAAAATATAATTGTAATAAGTTGTTTTTTTTCCTTTTCTTTTGTTTATGTTATAATTAAATGATTATTTTTCTGTAAGAGGTCGCTAAAAGAAGACCGCCAAATTTTGAAGAAAGTTTAGTCTGACATTAGTTTTACAAGGAGGAAGCAGTACTGAAATTCGGTAACAAATTTTTATTATTTTTTTATTGCAGAAATAAATATAAGTCCAGTAAATTTTTAATAATATCATGCGTGGCTAATCCTATTTGATAAGATATTCTGTTTCTGTGGCCATCTATCTATTTTAAAGCTTTTTATACGCAAAAATGTACTATCTTATGCTAAAGTTCAAAATGACTGTATTGACTACAGTAATCACGGAAAATGTCATTATATTTAAATTAAGCAATATAAGTAATTTCCAGGAAATAAACAATTATTTGTTAACTTTACCTTATTTAATAATCTTTTCATGGTATAAAAGAAAAATTATAATTAAAAAGACATATTAGAGAAGCCAAGGAAAGTTAACTAGAAAATTTCGCGCTCTTTCTAAAAGAAATTGTCTGCTTTTGAAAATAATGTAAGTTCCCACGTTAAAATATGTTTTATTCACTGAAAATTATCTAGAAATAATATTGATGATAAAGGATATTTACTTATGCACCTGTATATTTTTAAAAAAGAAATATATAAATTTTCTCAAGGCAAATATCGGAAAATTTGTATGTGTGCATTTTACGGAGAATTCCTTATTAAAGAAAAATTACAATTCCTAGAGTAGGAATAAAAACTACAAACATTAGTGATTTAATTATAATCATAAAATAATATGTTATATTATACATCAATTGGAGTCGTTAAAACTTCATATCCACGTAAGTCAGCTGCAGTCCTTATAATAATAGTATTTTGGAAAAATTCGCGCATTATTTTATTCATAAGCCAGCTAGCTAAAAATGATACGTATCGCCAATAGTAAAAAGAAAAGAATTGTATATGTGATCATCTATCGTCAAATATTCGTCATGTTAAAATATGTATTGTTTTCTTGGATCCCAAAATTATATCAGTTAATTCAATGAAGAGTTAACACTCAACGCTGCTATGTTTTCTTTGCCTAATTTATTAATTGCACCAGAATGGAGGCAACTTTTATATAAATGAAATAATAAAATGTGTTTCTTATTTTAAATTTTGCTTCGTGAACTACAAATGAATCAAGTTCTTCATCTGGATAAATTGCCCAACGGAAAACATTTTTCTAGTGAGATAATAAGCACTTGTTAAGTAATTATTTTTTTTTCTAATTTGTAAAATTATGTGTATTTTTTTTTATATCAACAGGTGAAAGGCTGTATAGTCAAGTAATATTTAAATGACCTTGTAATCATAAAGGTATGTTTTCCTGTAATTATTCTAGGTTAAATTTATATTTGATATGAAAAAAAATTTTTTTTTTTTTATAAAAATGTGTTTACTTATGATATGCAATTATGGGTATAAATTTATATGTTAGATGCGTAAAAATAGAAAAATTTAGATACTTAATAGGTAAAATATCTAGTTAAAATTATCAGAAGTAATTAAAGAGAAGTGCTATACAGGATATTACTTATTTAAAGTTTGAAACAAATTTATACTATGTTAATTGCGGAACTTATTCCCAATTATTCTTTATTAACGCATTCACTTAATTTAGTTCAAGATACTATACTACCAATTACTTGTTGAATGTTTCTTTGGCAAAGGCGAAAATTATTATGGTTATTCTGTGTTATCCATTGATTTCAGACGTTGATCTAAGTATACCCGGAACATAAATTTAATGTAATTAGTGTATTTGCTTGTCTTGCCCCGATATAGCATCAGTATATGATTAATATTCGCATTAGTAATAATTGTAGTGTATCTATTTTGTGGGATAAAAAAAAATGATCTCCCCAAAAGCTTTCTTTTCCATGAGGGGAATAGATAAATCTAGTATTCGGGTATGTTTATAACCCAAGTGATCGCTTCTCAGAGTTAGGACGATCAGTAATTTATATCGTATTTAGTGTATTTCATTCGTTAAAATCCCAGGAGAGGATTATATTTGGTGTGCGTTCCTATTATGCCCAAGTAAGAGGCAAGGACCCACCAAACTATTTTAATATAGTAGTTAACTCTACAGACCTTCAGTGTTATTCCATATTCCTCATGAGAAAATAGAGATAATTCCACCACGGAAGGTGTTGAATATTGTGTTTTGTTTAGAAAGTTAGGGCAAGATAACGGGTATATTGGAGGTAATTCCTCAAGATCCATTTAGTAAAAATAGCGTGCTAGTATATATGATCAATGTCTGGATTGTGTGGCGGAATAGTGCTGGTAATCCACACATAAGTCAATGGAGAGAGTAAGTTTAAAATTGCGTGATTTAGAAATTTTTATTTGCCAATGGAGGGTTCAAATACTAGGTTTAATTCGGGTTAATGATTAAGTAGCACTCACAATATAACTTATACTGAGGAATACAATGTGTATAACAACTTCAGTTGTTATTAAGGTAAATATTAAAATAATAAGTGTAACTTCTGATAAATAACCCATAAATTATAATAAGTTATCTAAATAAAAACTATCATTTAATTAAATGATGGGATAATAAAAATCATTTGTACGTATTGCCCAGAATCAAATTGTTTTTGTTTTAAAACAGATCTATAGTCAATAAAGTTAAGTAACCGTTCATATAAGATACACTAAACGGATGAGTTGATGTATCGATAATAATATTTATTTTGTTATATTCAATTTGCATAAATGTAAAAAGAAGATGAAGAAGTAGTTCGAATCCCGGTCTAAAAGTATAGATGAATTACTGTTAGTTATATTTTGTTTTATCCATATGGGATCGAATAAATTGTATATGTTTGTTTATTATGTTAATCATAAAGGATAGTTTTGTTAAACTGTAATAATAAATTATAATCTTGTTAAAATTTAATAATAAATTATAGTCTTGTTACAAGTTGTTTTGAGTCATTTTTCTTGTGTGCTAAATAAAAGTGTATTTGCATAATACTTGCAATACTTTTCTTGAGTCCGAAATCATTTATGAAATCTTAAATTCAATACACCAGATAGACAATTGTAAGCAGATCAGAATATTTCAGTATATTTTAATTTAATAAGAATTATTTATGGAATTGAAACTTCAGACCAGAACATTTTATTTTATGTGTGTGTAAAATCACTTTATTCCCAAACTAGTAGGTTTTGGTTGCACATTGTTCCATACACATTTAAGTGAAGTGTCTAAGTAATAAATCTTAGTTAAATTATTGTGTTGTCATGGATAATGGAAGGACACCAAAGCACCCTTGTCTTTTCATCATTCCGACTGAGATTCTGGATAAAATGGCTGTATTATTCAAAATTATGCGTTGTTATTGAATATGGTTATCATCTCGTTAAATATTATAATAGTTGATATGTGGATGAAGACACCTGGAATTTAAATAAGGTAAATGTTTCCTATAGCCGACCAGAATGTCAGTCATATGCGACAACACAATACTGCCGAGCATTTTTATTAAATATAACAGAGAACCCTGAGATTAGTGTCATTATTATTAAGTGCTCTTAAATTAAGGAGTGATTAATTATGATCAATATTACAAGCGTGGCATGGCTTAAGAGATTGAAACTTCTGATTGTATAATAATAAAATATTGAGATCATATTGGCAAATTAATGAATGTTTTGTTTTAGTCAGTAATATTAACAATGACATGAAATCATCATCATCATTGTTGAACAGTGCAAGTACTTACAGCTCAGAGAATGTGTTTTGGATAGAAAAAGAATGTTAGTTTATTCTAAATTTTCTTTTTAAATTTATTTTATTAATGATAATTTTTTTTTTATTCTATCTCTGTCTAAACTGCATATCGCTGTAGCTGAATTATTATAACTAACCTAACGTCGAGCTATATTAGATAAAAATATAGGGTTTGCTACCTTCCGTCCTAGACGGAAGCGATTAGGCTTTCTGAATTCTCTTTAATAGGATTAGGATTTCCGAAGTGATTTAATAGATTCGCTAGAAGCCATTCAATAACTAGGTTAGAATATATATATATATATATATATATATAAATACCCCAAATCCAAAATTCAACCAGACCAGTATAAAAATAATATTAAAACACTACCAAAGAAAGACTATTCCTGGTGTAGTATATTTTATTCCTTGTTTATTTTGTAAGAAGGTTTACATAGGTCAGAGTAGTTTGAGTTTAAATGAAAAAATAAAGGTTTCATAAAAGTAGAGTTAAAAATAGATATCTTAATTCTGCTTTGTATGTCCATGAAAAATATACAGGCCACACTATTGATTTTGATGAAGCTAAGGTTGTCTTCTTTGAGAGAAATGAAATAAAAAGAAGAATTAAAGAATCTTTATTATTAAAAAGGTATTATTCTGAAGCAATTAATTTATTTAAGAGTTCTTTTAATATTAAGGGTGGATGGGAAGTGAATGGATTTGTGGGTAATGTTTAATATTATATATATATTGTGTAATTTTAGTAGTTCTTTACACTTGAGAAGTCTGCTTGTAGCCGTGAAACCTTTGGTGGTGTTTTAATATTATTTTTATACTGGTCTGGTTGAATTTTGGATTTGGGGTAATTTTAATTATATATTTATTGTTTTAGCTTTATGCTTGTAATGTTTATATATATATATATATATATATATATATATATATATATATATATATATATATATATATATATATATATATATATATATATATATATATATATATATATATAAGTGGCATACATTTTTACTTATAACAAAAATATCTAGTGATATATATGTATATATATAAACTAAAAATGTTCAGTCAATTTAAAGTACAATATTTTTACATTTTTATTTATGTGGCAATACTTAAAACTTAAAAATAATAGAGATAAAAATGTGTAAATTAAATACTTTTATTGATTGTGCACTAAAAAGAAATAAAATAATTGTTTCTTTAATTATAATTGGAATTTTTAGATTTAACTTGAAACAAAAGCATGGGGGGGGGGCTCCAGAAATTAGTTAAGTTGATCTCTATTTTTTATAACAAGGAATTGACTTAATTAATTAGTGAAACCCTATGCTTTTATTTCAAGTTTTAAATCTAAAAACCCCAATTGTGGTTGAAAAACAATTTATTTTATTTTTTTTTAATACCCAGTTAATAAAAGCATGTAATGTATAAAAATATTTTTATTATTATTTTTTAAGATTACAAAGAACTGTAAACTGAAAAATGTCGTTGTATAAATCTAAGTGAGTGCAGAGAATCGATACATCATAAAAGTTATCATCACAATTTTTTTTAATATTTAAAAAATGATCAAAATATTTTTTTCATCTGTCCCAAATATCATTATATAAGATATTGTCATTGATGGATTTAATAGAATTATGTCATTTTCCATATCCAGATTAATTGTCAGCAATTGCTCGTTGTTTATATCAAGCTTAATACATTCAACTATTTTAAACTTTTTTATCTGTTATTGAATTTTTGCTTTTAAATTTCTATATTGATATGAGATTTCACATTTAATTGATTATTTTACCAAGCAAAAAATGATATATATATATATATATTAAATCAAAATAATTAAATAATTATTCAGAAAACAAGTTATAATACTTTTTTTAACTGAATTCATACGTATTTTTTTTTTGTATCCATAACACAATCATTAAGAGAATTCTATCACTCGGTGATATTATAATCCTGAAAATTTAAATTAACAATTTTAATATTTAATGATTGTTGTAATGTAGCATCAATAACTGATGCTTCTAAAGAATAAACATCAATTTTCTTGTGAATATAATTTCTTTTAATGAAACTATTATTTTTAACTTGGATTATATTAGTTATGATTTGTCCAGAAATCTGCACTTGTAAGTGCTAAAGTAACATGAATTTTTTTTGTATTTATTAGATGTTATTGCTTTGAGAAATGAATATATCCACATTCGTTTGTAATCGCTTTTTATCTAAACAAAGTATTTGTAATAGTCAATTTAGGTGTTGTACAAAATGTAACATATCAGGTTATGTGAGTATACAATAGCAATATTTTAACAATTTTCAATACCATATTAATGATGATCCATTGAGAAAAAGGTCAAAGAATGTAAAAAAAAACCTATCAAATTTATCCACATAGAAATAACCTTTTTAAAATTGTTAAGTATTGGCTACCTGATCTTCTAACTGTTATAACAAATTTGTAACTTTATCTTATCAAATTTCAAAAATATAATAATATTATAATCTCAGCATCATTAAATACTTTCCAAAACGAAGATATAAAAGGTTTACTGTAGAAAGTTTAAAATAAGTTGTAAAAGAAGGTAATCTAACATTTATTTATAGATTCATCTAAAAGGGTACATAAAAATTATATTATCCATTATAATGTAGTAATCCTTTTAATTCAGAAATAATAATTTATTTCTGAAATATATATTTCAAAATATAATCGAATTTGATCATTAAATCAAAGCCATAATTTACAGACTTTGACCAGAACATATCATTTTGTTATTGCATGCCCCTATATCTTTAGATATTAGGTTAAAAAAAATTGTCAATCGACCATGGTTATTATATATTATAAATATGAAGCTGAAATATGCTAATAGTAAAACAATTAAAAAGTTATTTTTCATAGTATATAAATATGCTATTTGCAGAATTAATTTATTTGGTAGTTGTAAACATTTGTGCATTTGTAAATCTGGGTGAAACTGACAGAAAAATTTAAGATCACATCAAAAGGTCATAAGATTAGATAATTCATTTACAGATCATGAATTGAACAATAATATAATTGAATAGTTTCAATAAAGAACAAAAAAAAAATACTAAAAGAACATAATGACAATTTTCATTTATGTTAATAATAATAATCTAATAATTTTTTAAACATATAATTATTACACATGAATATTTTGTGATTAAATAATGTTTAAAAACTCATGAAATGTAGCTTATCTTTTTTGTGAAGTATTTACACCCAATTCTTGATAGTTTTCTAAGAAAATACAGAAGTAAACAATATCATCAAAAGATGATAAGATCTTACTATATTAAATAGGGCAAGTTGAGAATGACTTAAGATTACTTTTATGTAGGGCTAAAATGTAAATTTAAAAAAATATTTCACGATAGAAAGTAAAAAAAAAAAAGATTTTAAGAATAGAATTGAATAAGTAAGAAAAATGTATCATCTGTAGACTGTATTTAACAACAAATAAAGCAGATACTACATTTTATATAAAGCACATAAGGCACTGAATAACATAAAAGTTCTGATCTTTTATATGTTAAACAAATAAAAAGAGGGTATATAGGTTTTTGTTTAAAAGATATAATATTATAGAAAGAAAAAAAACACAAAAAAATACTTTTCATAGAAAAGAAATATTTTAAAAAACTGGAATAAATAAAGGAAGAAATAAAAATAATTTGAAAAATTAAGAGAGATAACTTGAAATGTTTTGAAGATGGTATAAAAGTAGCTACTAAGTAAAAATAAAAATAAAAGCAGAGAAAAATCTTTAGAGGATTAAGAATAGAAAAATATTTAATTATCAGAATAAAAAAGAATGGTGATTGATGTGGGGAAGAATGGTATCTATAAAAGTCTCACAAAAACATATTTATTTATATTTTATAAACTTATGTGTCTATTGATTATAAAAAAAGAATAGATATAATTTAAGTGTTAAGAAAATTTTGCTTCTCAGATAAACAAATTTCAATTGTTGTTTATATTCTACATGTTGCTAAAAATAATTTAACAGGGTTAAAGTTAAAAATAGCTAAACCTTCACCTAAACATTATACACATTCTTCAAAATTTCTGAATTTAAATTCATCTGTTTTATATTACTTTTATTTCAGTTAATATGGAAACACAAAAATATTTGCAATGACTACAATGTTTTAAAAAAATCAGACTACATTTATTTATTTATATGCTATAAGAAATATATATAATACATATTAATTCCCAACTATCCATATAATATATAAAGCCAAAAAAGTTACTAAAATTTTATTTTAAACATAAATGAAACAATAAAAATGTGATAGCAGCTTTTAAAACCAAGTCTCAAATATATATATATATGTATAGTCAAGAGTTTGATATTTGTAATACTTTTTATAATAAATCAAACTTATCTTTAAGATATGCAAAATTTACAATTGCATATCATATCCAAAACAGAAATTTGCAATTCTTTCCTAAATATTAATTCCGCCAAAAATGGAAATCCTATAGCTAGCTATAGTGATGGTTTTGTGCACCATTGCTTCAATTAGAATAAAAGAAAACACATGTTATCAGACTTTAATATTCATCACACAATTTTATAAGAAGATAAGAATTTATCTTTAAGTCATAGAATACACATTTAGAAACAAAAAAAAATTGCACTTCTATGGCCAAAATTTGCAAAACTGTCACAGGAAAAAATGTCATTATTGTAATCACTTTTACCCAATTTTTAAAACAGCACAAAAAGATATTTTTTTATGAAATTTTTGCCTCATGTAAATGCTTTTTTATATATAATTTCTTCATTAAATCAATTTTGTAAAACAAAGATCATTATAATAATAAATTAAATAACAAATGTGGGCATTTATAAGCACCTTCAAACTCATGTTTCGGGGTGCCATCTTTATTACCATATTAAATTTTATATACAAATAAAAAAAATGTTTGTCAGTCAAGTAAATGTAAAAAGATGAGTTTTTTTTATTAGATTAAATTTTTTAAACAATATTAATTAATCATTTGCATCGACTATCTATTTACTCTCTTTGAAATGCAAAACTAATTTTTGCTAACAAGTAAATACAAGTAATGAATTTTAATTTATTTATTTCATAATTTATCTAATTATTTTTTTAAAAAAATATCCATTAACAAGATCCATTTAAATTACATTATTTCTTTATGCTTGATTTTTAAACATTTTCATTTTATCATTATAATTATAGGTACGCATTTAAATCTACGAAGATATTTAAACCAATGTTTCAGATTAATAATTTGTATCTTTTTTTAAAGAAAATGGTACTTAAAGAAAAATGATTAAAAAAAATATCAAATTAATAAAAGTCCAAAACTACAATGATGTTTAGATTATTATTTGCAATGTTATATTTTTAACTGTTTTCATGTTAAAAATCTAAATAAATTATTAAAAGGTATGTTTATTATATTTAAATTTATACTTAAAATCAATTTACAACAATTTATAATATAGGTAAGTCAATATTCTTTACCCATATATATATATATTGAAAAAATCAATGCAGCTCTTGATTCTGATTTATCTCAGCTGTGCGATTAACATTTGTGATATAAGCATTAATGATTTTTATATGTTGAAATATATATTTTGCACTAAGATTAAGCATTTGCCTGAAGGTAATTTAATTTGATTTGCTTAAAATTCAATTTAAGCAAAAGTCAGAAAACGAATCATTAATGTAAGTGTAGAACTGTTTTTTTTGTTTTGTTTTTTTTTTTAAAAAAAAAAAAAACCTGATAACTGGATATCCAGCCTCTTATTAAATATTATTACATACGATTTAAATTAAATTTTTACTACTCATGATACAAATATTTGCAATATATATTGGGAATTAGTATTTTCTGTTTTTCGGTTATGCATTTAATAATATTGCTGTCATATTAATTTATTTATAAAACGTACAAAAATATGATTTAACAAACAGATTAATATAATAATAATAATAATAATAGTAATAATAATAAATAAGTAGATAAATAAATAAATAAAAATTGAAAATATTAATTTAAAATATTATATTATAATATTTGTAGAAGAATAGCAAAAATTTAATTTAAACTTTAAACATGTAATAATGTAAATTTAGTATTCTTTTATTATTTATTATTATACATATATATGAAAATACAAAAATAACAGTCATAAAAATGTTATTAAAACTGTTGAAATATTATGAATTTGTACTGGTAACAATTATTTACGTGTGTGTATGTATACATAAATATATATATTGAAATTGTAATGATAATTTTCCATATACAATCGAGCTGCAATATCCTCTATATTTTATTCCAAGCTCCCTTCAAGTACATTGTACATCATGTATAATTGCTCATATTCTGTTTATAAATTTTGAATATAATAGAATATGTATTGTTTATTGACTTGCCAGTGTAGAGCACTTTACACCAATGCACACATATATATAAATTATAACGGACTGGTAAGATAAATGCCTCTTAAATATTTTTTATCTTTATATTTACTATTTATTAATATTTTACTTTTACTTATATGATTGGCTTTATTATTATTTCTTTTCATACTTATTTAATGCCTCCAGCACTGATCACACATTCAAGGAAAGATGTAGAATATTATTGATAGATTAACCAGCAATAATACCTGTGGCCAGATCAAGGCTACACAAACACACAACCTCAACCATTTTTCCTGACCATAGCACCCCTCCATACTGCTGGAATAACAGAACAAGTTTCAGAATCCATCCAGTCATATAGGTTGTATATAGCCAGCATGACTAGTCAAAAGGCATACAAACCCATAACTTGAGATTTACTCAGGCTAATCCAAACATTTTGATCAGGGAACTAGTCACAATACTAACTAATACATGAAATATTTATAATCTCAAATTCCTGCTGACACAGTTAAAAGAGTGTAGACCAAACAACATTTAAATAAACAGTTTTTATTCATATGCACACACAATCAAATAAATATTTAGTAGAATTAAACAGAAATAAATAAGTATACAATAATTATCAGTAATTCAATATCACTAATTGTTCTTCATTTATTATTCATTTCTTTTAAAAAGGTCTAGAGACTTAACTTACGATTAAAAAGTTATATTTACCTACATTTTTTTCATTTTGGTGAGATGATGTCATCTTTCTGCAGTTGACTCATTTTCTTTGGTTCGAATTTTCCAGATAGCAGGCCTCTGGGTCTCCATAAAAGACTTTATGGGAGAGAGAAAGTATGCAGCAGCATCTATACTGTGATTGAGGCATTAATCACAGGTGAGAGAAGATGATGGAGTTAAAGACTTAGGATATGAAGCCAGATGAACATTTTTAAAGTTTTTTAGCAACGCATGTTGCTACTTCTACTGCTTCTATATTTAGATTTTCCACAGCCAGTAATAACTGTCTGTCTTATGATCTTGTTGACTATGCTCTCAGTAGTAACTCAATAATGAATAAATTAATGAACTGATGAACTCTAAAAAACTTTTGGAAAACTGCTGAGCAATTCTGATCAATTGAGCAATAGCTCAATAACAATGGACAAGCAGCCACTTTTATACTTATCTCTACCATTGTATAATTTTTATAATTTTCATTTGGTTTTTAATTAATTACATGTATTTATCTAATTTTTTTTAGATTCATCTACTATCTTATTGGCCAGGAATCTTTCAAAATTTAAGCGCATTCCTGCTGATGAGATCGTTTACAAGATTTTTTTCATTCATTAATTCTATTGAAAATTTTATTTTAAAATCTTTTACATTTATTTATTTATTTTTTAACATTTTTTTCAATTATAATAAGAAGAGAGCAGGTTCTAAATCTTTATCTGACATGATTCATTATATGTACACTACCCACATATAAATTAAGATTACAATATTTTCTTCACTTGTATATGTAATTCTTTTGTGTGCATATGTGTATATGCTTTTTGATGTGGTTTTTATTTCTTTTCTTAATTTAAATAAGAGCACTTTTGATGATGAGCATCATCATAATCAGAGCTATAATTATGGTGCTTATCACTGAAAATGCATTTACCTAAATTAATAGAAAAAATAAAAATTGCCTTGTAAAGCATACACACATATACACAAAAGAATTGTATTAAGATTATAGTATAAATATTTTTTTTAAATAATAATAATAATAATAATAATAATAATAATAATAATAATAATATAGTTATTAATAATAAATTGAAGAAATGTATTTTTGTATATTTTACTGAGTATGTGGACACTCATCTATTTATTAAAAAAATAAAAATTAAAAAAACTTATTTTACTCTATTTTTTAAATTTAGTCAATAATAAAATATCTAACTTTCATCACAATTGGCATGCTCTGGGAAATATTTTTTTTCAATAATTGTTTTCTTTTATAGAAATGTAGCAATGATCCTGGTATCAGAAAATTATGAACTTTCTAAATGTTTTGATGTTTTCAGTCACAATCAATTTTAAGTATGTTCTTAAATTTTATAAAATATTTAGCATTATGCTTACAAAAAATCTTATTACACAAAATACTGCACATCGAACTCAGAAAGGATAATAATTTCAATATGAAGTAAAAAAAAGTTTTAAACAAACATGAACACGTATTGTTCACAGATGCAAAAACAACTGCTGGTAGAACAGTAGTAAAGTCTTCATACAGTAGTGCCACTCAGTGCAAGTCTTAGTAAATAGTGGATACAAGAAAGATTATGTCTAAAATACCTATTTAATGCCTACTCATGCAATATCCCCAGACTGTTTTTAACTTGTGGCTTTCATCAGTGAGGAGTATTGGATGTGAAAACACTGGACCTAAATTTTAGAGTCTAAGGTAATATCAAAAATTCAGTTCGAGCTTGGATTGAAAATATTATTGTATTTTTATTTTGGGCTCATTGTTTTATTGACTAAATAGATTAAATATGTATGCTGGGGGTTAGCATTATATTCTAATATCTAGGTGCAATATTTTTAGATCCAAGCCTCCTCAATTATAAAAGTCATAGATAGAAACTAGTTTGGGGATATTGGATGAGCAAGCACAAGATACAGATTTTATGCATAAACATCCTTGCATCCACTGATTACTAAAGATTTTACTGGTTGGAATTACTGTAGAGAGAGTTTGCTACTGTTTTAACAGCTTGTGAAAGCATAGGAAATGTTGATCATGTGATGTTTGTAACAGTGGCTGGAGTAATGTAAAATTTACTTACTTTTTTTTTAAACTTTAATCATCTATAATGCTTTAGAAAATGGTTGCTCATATTTTTTAAAATGTAATAAATGTATGAATTTTAATCCTTTCTTTTGTTTGTTTGTTTATTTACTTTTTTTGAATAGCATATAATTGAAGTCATGTATATAATGTCCAGAATCAATTAAAATCAATACTGCAAGCTGAATTTCCAAATAATATGCAAAAATTTGCATTGTCATTTCAATATCTGCATATTAAGTCTAAAAAAATACTTAATATATATATATGTGTGTGTGTGTGTGTAATATCTCATAACTTTATAATATTATATTTCTTATTACATGATTAGAAAAAGATAATAATTTAAGATAAATGCTAAAAAGACTAAAGTAATGTTCAAAACTTTTTGCACAAAAAAAAGACTGATAGAGATGAATTACAAAAATTAACAATTACAAATACTTTGTTTTGATTATTAATAAAAATGGAAGTTTAATGAATGAAGTTAATCAAAGACTTAAATTTGAATGAAATGCTTTTAACAAAAATATTCTAAACTTGGAAGAAATAGTTTTGGCAAAAATAATATTAAAAAGAAATATCTCTATATGTTTGAAAAACAAAGTTTTTAATAATTGTGTTTTATCAATGCTCACATATAAATATGAGAAGAGCAATACAAAGTTTCCAGATCACACAGTGAAGTCTGAAGTTATATATATTGAGAATAAGGAAGGAGACATTAAAAATAAATATGTGGGTGAGAGAACATACAGATGTCATTGACATTACTGAAAAATTTAAAACACTATATGGAATTCAAATGGATGATTATACATGAGTAATTGAAGTTTTAAACTGTATTCCAAGAAATTGTAAAAGACCACATATGAAACAATTTGATGAGATAATAAAAATTTGTTGGAATAATGTTGACAAGATATGTTGTGTATTAGACCCTATCTGAAATGGCTTGACAGTGATTAAATAATGATAGAATTAACTTTATAAAAATTTAATATAACAATATTTCATAATAAGAAGTGAGTAGAAGGAATTTTTTGTCCTGTTTTTATGTGAATGGTGATCATGAGATGTTTGCTGGTTTAATACCAATCCTGCCTAGTAGGATAGTGGTGGCTATGGTTATTAAAGAACCCAAGACACCAAAATGTATGGGTACTGAACAGAGTTCAGACCTATATGACTATATAAGCTTATGACCTTAGATTGAAAATAGTATTGTGTTTTCAATTTTATTCTCATAGTTTTGTAGTTAAGTAGAGATAAAAAGTAACTGCTGGAGGATTGCATTAGATCCTAAGATCTAGATGCAGTGCTCCTCACTGACGAAGGCCACAAGTCAGAAACTAATCTGGGAATATTGGATGAGTAGGCACTAGATGGGGATTTTATGCATGTCTTCTGAAATCCATTGATTACTCTGTTTTGCACTGATGGCAATACTGTATGAAGAGTTTTGCTTATTTTAATAAAAGTTATGGAAATATGTATTGTAATGGGTTTGATGGCTTTCTACATATTATATAACTATATTTGGTCACTGTCATGGGTGATCCTATGCTATTTGTATTAATACTATCATTTGTAACTTAAATGAGATTTATTCATGAATGAAATCTATTATCTTTAATTTACAGAGATGGACTTATAGTAGCCATAGATCTGGAGGTGAGTCATTCTAAACTTCTCTCCCATAAAACAAAAAATAAACATGACATATGTATATACTACTCAGTATCAATCTTTAAAATTACCATTAATCAATATTTCCCGATAAACATATTTATAGACATAGGAACTATCCAATTCCAAGTGCCAATTCTATGGCTTAATATTGATCATAGCATACTAAAAAGAAACCTGACAGCTGAATCTCAGGGCAGGTAGTCTTTAAATTGACAGAGATGTGTTAACAAGAGTAGAAAACACTAAACTATTTGGAAAAACGCATGAATATTATCTTAACTGAGTTATAACTATAAAAAGAACATAAATAATGGTGCTCATTTGTTTTAATAAAGTGCAATTATATATATACATGTATATATATATATATATATATATATATATTAAATGGGTGAAAAATATTATTTAATACATGTTTTAGTTCTTTTTGCTTTACCATCATTTACATAAATTAAAATATAGAAATAAACTACAAACTGCACATAAAATGCTTATAACTTATATAAGGAAAACCATACATATTTTAGCGATTTTTGTTTTAAATTAAAAATATAAAATTAAAGTACTAATTGTACATTAATTGCTAATAACTTGTATAATTATAAATTAAAGGAAAAACATACAGATGCCTATGGTCCCTGGCAAACTGAAATTGTTCTTATGCATATGGAAAGTAAACATTCAGTGAGGCTATACTTATAATGATTGTCCAAAAATGATTTTTACTTTGCACTTTAAATGAAGCTTAGATGATAGAAGTTATATTATTTCTCAAGATGAATGAGTTGGATATGGATTTTAAGTTCAGTAGATGACATGATCACATAGCAGGCTGCTTTTCCATGGTCATTGGGATAAAGCCAGGCATGTTAGGACTTTATCCTACCCCACATCTTCATTATGCTAGCATATGTATAATTTTCATCTATTAGTATAATTCAAATAATCACAATAGGAAAATATTAAACAGCAGTCAATAATAAAAAATCAATCAGAATCATCCCAGTCTCTAGGTTTTTTTTTTATTTATTCACTTTTTTTTTCTAGAAAGTTCTATTTTCATTCATTTAATTCAATCTTTCCCATCAATTCTCAAAATGTTTGATATTTTATTCTTATCCTACATGCTCTATTTAGTCCAATATACTGTTACTTTAGATCTGGCTTCTTTTGACTTATTTCTTTTTATAAAAGAAAACCTTTTAGCAAGTTTCTATCTTAACAGGTCTTTAGAAACATTTTTTTTTTTAAAAAAAAAAACTCTATATAATAATAATGCAAATAGCATTTCATGGATAAATATCGCATATTTTCTTTTTAATTACAAAAAAAAATTGTACATGTAAATTATTCATTTTCAAGAAAGTTCTTTTTGCAATTGATTATATATAAAATAATATATACACAGACCTCATCAAAACAAATAAGCACAAAACCCTCCTTAAGCCTATTTTGGTTTACTATTTATTTATTTTGCTTTAAGATATATGCCTGATTCCCACACCTACATATGCATGTGACTATCTATAGTCACTTTGACTTATAACAAGATTCAAACCTGGTTCCTGTTACAATAACTCCTCCCCTATTTAAAAACCTTCAAACACAGTCTATGCATTTGGTTGGCTCAAACATAAAATAAAAAATTCTTTAACATTCCTCACTAAAACTGTTACTTTTTGTCTATACCATGCCTCCAAAATCTGAAAAAAAAAAAAACCTGCTAGCCTGGCAATACACAATGCATTTGACCACAAACAACAAGTACATGATGTGCTATGTACAATATACAGTCGACTCCTCACTGGCTTAAATTTGACCACATGATCCCCAAAAAATTATCTAATAAAATAAATGTATATTTAATCTCTTTTAACTCACTCATCGGTGAGTATGTTAAAACTAGTAATTATTTCCTTGGTATCGATTCTCTATAATCTAATCTAATCATATTATAAAACTTTTCATCCAACTCACGCTTCTTCTTATCCTTGTGATTTAGTGCAGTTATGATTTAATTTTAATGATATTTTTATATTTTTCATTTAATTTTATGTGTAAATGCTAATCAAACCCAGTCTTATGAACTTCTTCTATATCCCACTGTGGAATAACGGGGGGGGGGGGGATTAATGAGTTCTTGTTAGTTATTTCTAAATAGCTTGTAAGATTGAGTTTGTATTTTAAATAAATATATGCTTTTTAAAAAAATATTTGATCATAAATTTATACAAATGTATAAATACTTTTTAATCTGGGGTGGATATTGGTGTCCGTTAATTTTGTTAATTTCTTTATTAATCATTATCGCCAAAAACTGCTGACTTAAATCTATTTTGTTATTCGCACTTTTAAGTGTGCGATTTTTTTTTTTATATGTTAAACAAAATAGTGATTCAAGAAGGGGGAGCAATTCACACTTCATTAATTATAGCATTAACTTTTATTAAATGACTTTATCTCACATGGGTCATTATTTTAACATATCATTATGTATTTGTTAAACCATCTAAGGCTTTATGTTAATATTTAAACTGAATGATTTCATATTCTTATAAAAGCGTTGTTATCATAGACCACTCTTCATATTATTAAGCTTTATCTAGAGACGTGTCGGAATGCCTGAGTCATCTCATCTTCATTTCAGGTCATAAATAGGGTGATGAAAGTCCCTGGACCATATCTATATATACTCGTGCAATCAGAGCAATACATGGGATAATTCCAGCAAAGTTTGGCCCATTGTATCTCCATCCGAGGACCCTTTGCCAACCGATTCCACAAAATGTGGGGTGACAAGTCGGCTAGACTGTTTTCTTCCATAATATGATAAAGCACCTCAAAAACATATTGGATCCACAAATATTCAGCTATTATGCTAGCACCGCAATTTCTTATAGTTAGTTTTCTAGCTTGTTTAACAAAATAAACTGTAATGATGTGTAATAATGAAATGTTTTTCTCTTTGTAATATTTTTAGTTGGAGTTTAAATCCAACCTCTCATGAAGCTGCCCACTCCTTTATTGAAATAAGCCATTCCCATATTGATAGAGTTTCACAATATTTTCTAGTTAAATGTCGAAAATGTTTAATAAATAAATGTTTTTTTAAGTATATTTTGATCACAATGTATCCTCATTTTAGTATTGTAAATAAATTCTATAAATGAAAATAATTATGTATCCAATGCCCACGGCATCTCATTAAAGTCGTCCAAACATCAAAACTCTATTATTGTCATATCTTTATATGTGTTTTAATGTATAAATGTCTACCAATCACCCAGATAAATTTTTTTTTGTAACATTGAATAAAAACCTACTTTAAAGATACATTTAGTATTGTAACTGCCGCACTAAATTGTTATCTATTGAAAGAAAATAATTGTATAAAGATTGTCAAAGATTTGTAACTAAAATAATAGTTTAAATGTGTGAAGTTCATTATATCTATAAAAATCATCTTGAATTTTTGTCAAAATAAGTATTTATATTTTTAATCTTTAATCCAGTTGTTCAAATCTCCTTAATAATATTTATGTATATTTTTAACTTATATCTTGGGTTCACTCAATTTCTCATCATCATCATCATCATCAGCTGAGTTCTCATACAAAACAATGTAACACCAGGCCTGGAAATAATTAATTTATGTAGTATCACCATAGGTGTTGTCCATAGTGTTACAGATTTGGGGATGGGCAAACAGGTTAGAATTCATGATTGCTCCTGACCTGTGTATCTTGGGCATGATTGGATTCAGGATACTTTTGCTCAGATTCTAAATCTTGTTGGATGGACATACATTTTTGACCGGTACAGTATCTTTCAGTCAATTTCCAACAGATGTGTCTAAATTGTTAGAAGTTTTTTTTATTTTAATAAACCCTCTTTACTAACACTTAAAGGTCCTCATTTAATTAAAAGATATTTAATATAATTAAAAAAAAATTGAACTTACCTTTTTCCAAAATGGTTTTTATGACACTTTTCCTCTGTGAAAGTTGCTCAAAAGACTACTTTTTATTATTACATATTTATTTATTTGTGAAACAAAAAATTTTTTTTTTTGTTTTTGATAAGTCATAGTATGCTTTGAATATAACAATTGAAATTGTCATTTCTATTCGGGAAAGCCATTCAGAGAATTATTTGAATCATAAAAAAATAGAGAACATGTTCTATATGATAATATAATTTAGAAAACTTTCATAAGTTAATCATTTTAATACAAATTGATGTTTTTATAAATAGTCAAAATAAGAATCATAGATCACATGACCCTATTCTCTTAAGCTTGTAAGTTATAAACAATGAGGATTGCCAATTCCGGAACAAGCTTTGTGATAAATGCTTAGCCAGAGAAAGCATTTAAAATATCTCTGTCAGGAACCCCCCCTCAGGAACCCCCCCCCCCCAAACTCCTGACCATGGTTTTGTGCTTTGGCACTCCTCAGAGAGGTGCCAGGGTAGGTTTTGTTGTAATTTTATTTTATAACCTAGAAAAAATAGTTCATCATCATCATCATTAACCATTATCAATCCACTGCAGGATGAAAGTCTCTCCAAGTTTAATCCATCTTCTCCGATCTTTAGCTTCTCTTTTCCACAACACCCCTGCACATTTTCTTATTTCATCCATCCATCTCACATGTGGTCTCTTTCTGGGTCTTTTACAATCTCTTGGAATCCAGTTTAAAATTTCAATTGTCCATCTATTATCATTTCTTCTAGCAATATGTCCAGCCCAACTCCATTTCAATCTTTTAATTTTTTCAATAAGGTCAGTAACACCTGTTTGTTGTCTTACTGGTCTGAAGTCTCTATATTGCTCTTCTATTAAGTGTCCAAGTCTCAGATCCATAAGTAAGAACTGGTAAAACACATTTGTTAAAAACCATTCTTTTCAAACACATAGGCATATTTCCTTTTAGTATCAAGTTATTTCTACCAAAAGCACTCCAACCAAGTTTAATTCTATGATTAATTTCCTCCATTATGTTTCCATCTGTATTAATAATCTGACCTAGGTATTTGTAACTGTTAACTTATTTAATGTAAATCTAGAATTTTAAGATAAAACAAATATTCCATAAACATGATAAGTTTAAATACTAAACATCACATGATTCCCATTCTTTATGCATTACATTCTAAAATCTAGGTGCTGTGCTCTTGGATCCAAGGTTTCTCATTAACGAAAGCCACAAACTAGAAACTAGTCTGAGGATGTTGGATGAGTAGGAACTTATGCACAAACCTTCCTGTATCCCTTGATTACTCTGGCTTGTACTGAGTGGTATTATTGTATGGAGAGTTTTGCCTCTATGCATGGTAAGTTTATTAAGATTGTTTCTATAGTTACAATGTAATACGGTGTAAATTATTTGTTTTATTCCAGCATTGCCTAGTATAAACTTGAATATTCAATAAATGTTAAATGTATCTTATCAAATCTTATCTATTACTGCTGTTTTCCTACAGTCTACAATATTTACATATATTAAAAGCTAATTAAATAAGATAAATTCTTTTAAAAATTTTGACATGATTAATTTCAACTTAAAAAAATTGTGGGTGAAATAGAGAAAGTTGAATGCAAAATTAATTCATGATTCAAATTTTTTAACAAAACTGAGCAAATCATTTATATTTGTTGTCATCGTTGAGATCATTCCAAATAAATAATACAAATATTTGAAATCAAATATTTTTGATATATAGTATCCCATTCTCACAGTGAAATAGAATTAATAACATGATTTCTATTTAAATTGAATAAGAAAAATTCAAAATATTACATTATCCTATATCAAAAGTTTTCTAGTTTTTTTTTTTAAAATCATAATTACAAAAGTGATTACAGAAATATTTTACAAGAAAATAACATAAAAAAAATCAAGCTTTTCTTAATTTGATATTTCCCTTTAATCATTAAATATATATTTTTAATGTTCTTTGGATTATAAGTTTAATAGTCAACTACCATTGAAATATTTTTTTCAGTAAGTTCATTTTCATATCTTTATTCCTTTAATTAAAGTGGAATATTATTTGAATATTTAACTAGAAATTTTGTTTGTATTATTACTATTCTGTTATTAAAACAGACAAAACTCTCTATACGTATTGCCACTCAGTGCAAACCAGAATAATCAATGGATGCCAGAAGGCTTGGGCATAAAATCCCCAAACTCCTCACTGATGAAGGCCACAAGCCAGAAACTAGTCTGGGGATATTGGATGAGTAGGCACTAAATGGGGATTTTATGCACATGCCTTCTGGCATCCATTAATTACTCTGGCTTGCACTTAGTGGCAATACGTATAGAGAGTTTTGCCTGTTTTAATAACAGTTATAAGCAAGCATAAGAAATAGTGATCATGTGATATTCTGTTATTGTTAGTGAATTCTTTTTATTTATTTTTTTTATGTAAAAATTTTATTTGTATCATTTTTTTTTGCCAAGGAAGTGATTTTATTTTTCATCTTCAGTGTCTTGTTACTTAGATCCTTTTGTCATTCTATCTATTTTTTTCGTCTTTTGTCTATTATTGACTGACTTATTTACATTTTCGTGGCATTGTTTCTACATTGTAATTTTACAGTTTGTAAAGATTCCAGATAGCAATGTTTTGTTTACTATATTGTTTGCAAGTTTTCTGATGTAATCTTCATTTTGTAGTGCAACTGGTCGTCTTATGATGAGGATTTCCTAAGTAGAAATGACAATTTACCCTTTCATTTTATGAGAAATATGCAATTTTAATAAATATTGCTTTTTAAAAAATCTGTGTTTTCTTGCTTATTATATTTATCAGAAGCTGTGTATTTAGATATAAATTTCAAAATTGAAAAATAAAATAGCAACGGGTTTGCATCTTAATATACTCCGAATTTTGGGGGAAAGGAAAAGGGAAACCATTATTTATATTTTTTTTTTAAAGTTTTCTTTTATAATTTTTTTGTTTTATAAACATTTTAATTTTTTTACTGTTTATTTTTTGCTAAAATATATTTCTGTAAAGAATAAATGAAAGCTGTTAATAATAGAAAAGTGACTCCCATATGAACAAAAAATTATCCCTAGAAATTTACTATAACTAATTATTTAACAATATCTTCCATGGTCTCTTCCCTATGTTATAGACTTTTAACCAGTTGTTTGCTGCACCCATTTGCTCAGTCATTTTTATATTTTCAAATCAGCTTAAAGCCATAACTAGCCTCCTTTAGCAATCTTATATAAAAATAAAGTGAAAAGGAAGTTGTTCTTTTTATCAAAGTCTGCATCTGCTTTTGAAAAACTTAAAAATATAAAAACATTGCTTTTAAAAAAAAATATTTCCCCCCAGTGAACTTGATAAAAATACATATTTTTCTAATATTTTGTTTTATTTAATATTTTTTTAAAGTAGCATTATATCTGTAAAAACTATTATATTTTAAACTTTACTTTACAAATGCTAGAGCCAGTGCTGGATTTAGGTATAAACTAAATAAGGTACAATTTGCAGAGGCCTCAAAATTTTTTTATTTTTTTTTGCAAATGCAATTTTCTTTTAATATATTCAAATATCTTTTCCTCCAAAAAATTTCTAATTTTATTAACATTATTTTTGGTATATTATCTCGGGTTATATTGTATAATGAGTATGCCAATAACACTTAACAAGATTTTCAGGCTATCCCTAACCCCAGACCGGTTTTTAGCTCTGGCTTTTGTCAGTGAGACACTAGATATTCAAGCATTAGATTTAAAATACCAGATCAAGCCCAGCACTTTATCTAATGTTTAACTATTAAGTAGAAAAACTAAAATTTTCAGACATCCATTTGTCTTCAAATCCAGCTATACATATGGGACTGAACTAAGTTCAGATACATCAGATAAGAGTTTTGGCAATATAAAATCACCAAAGCCTTAAGAGCAAGGAAATCAAGCCATATATCATGTGACTTAATTTAATAAGCTTGTATTACAAATGTTATATAATGAGTGTGTCAAACACTCTTAACAAGCTTTTCAGAACATCTCTATCCCCAGACTGTTTTCTAGGTCTGTCTTTCATCAATGAGGCACTAGGATATTCAAGGATTAGATTTAAAATACCAGATCAAGCCTAGCACTTTATTTAATATTTAACTATTAATGTTTAAGAAAGCCAGAGTAGAAACTGTTTTGGGGATGGGATGTTCTGAAAAGCTTGTTAAAAGCTATTGGCACACTCATTATATAACATTTATAATACAAGCTTATTAAATTAAGTCACATAATATATGACTTGATATCCTTGCAATTATTGTTATTGCACTTAAGACTTTGGCAATTTTATATTACTAAAGCTATTAATATATGGTGTATCTGTAGTTCAGTCCCACATATGGATATCTGAAAATTTCACATTTTCTACCCAATAGTTAAACATTAGATAAAGTGCTGGGCTTGACCTGGTATTTTAAATCTAATGCTTGAATATCTTAGTACCTCACTGATGTAAGTCAGAGATAGAAACTGGTCTGGGGATAGGGATGCTCTGAAAAGCTTGTTAACAGATATTGTCACACTCATTATATAACATTTGTAATACATGCTTATTAAATTAAGCATGTGATAAGACTTAATTTCCTTGCAATTATCTTAAGCTTTTATTTATTCTAACTACTTGTAGCCTATTCAAATTGAATAAAATAATTATCTTGATATACATCAAATTCCACCTTTAATTAACTTGGGTCATTTCAGTCACTCTCAGTGTAAAATGTAAGGTAAATATATATTATGTATCTTTTGCCATTACCTGTTAAAGGTAAAATGTGTATATTAAAATGATAAATTTCCCCGCACATTTGAAAGCAGATACCAGAAGAGAAAAAAAATAGAAGCTTGAAAATGAAATAAAAACATTGCCAAAACTTGATAGGTATTTCACTTCAAAAATGGAAGATGATTCACAAACCCCAGGAGATCAGCAAAAACCAAAAATACAACAGCCTATTTTAAAACAGGCTAAACTCTCCATACAATAGTGCCATTCAGAGCCAGCCAGAGTAATCAATGGATGTCAGAAGGTTTGTGCATAAAATTCACATCTAGTGCCTACTCAGCCAATATTTCCAGACTAGTTTCTGGTTTGTGGCCTTCATCAGAGAGTAGCCTTGGAATGAGTGTACTGCACCTAGATCTTAGGATCTAATGCAACCCTTCAGCAGCCACTTTTTATCTCTACTTAACTACAAAACTATGAGAATAAAATTGAAAACCCAAAAATATTTTCAATCTAAGTTCAATAGCTTATATAGTCATATGAAACTGAATTCACTTCAGTATCCATACATTTTGGTGTCTCAGACCCATATGACTATATAAACTATTGAGCTTAGATTGAAAATATTATTGTGTTTTCAATTTTATTTTCATAGTTTTGTAGTTAAGTAGAGATAAAAGATGGCTGCTGGAGGGTTGCATTAGATCCTAAGCTCTAGGTGCAGCGCTCTCAGATCCAAGGCTCCTCACTTATGAAAGCCACAAGCCAGAAACTAGTTTGGAGATATTGGATGAGTAGGGACTAGATGGGGATTTTATGCACAAGCCTTCTGGCATCCATTGATTACTCTGGCTGGCACTGAGTGGCACTACTGTATGGAGAGTTTTGCTTGTTTTAATAACAGTTAAGTGCAAGCGCAAGAAATGGTGATCATGTGATAAAAACTATTTTATTTCACTTTTGTTGTTTTTAGCCTGAATAATAGACAAAAGGTTTACTTTCCAGTCTGCCTTATTTTGTGAACTCTTAACATGTTTATGCATAAGTTATAATAATTAATCATTTATTTTTTTAGATTATACAATGCATGATAAAACAAGTATAGATCTCAATTCTAATCACTGAATTTTAAATGGTAATGCATCTAATAAAATAGCTGGAGTACTAGAATATATAATTCTGATCTCAAATCAAATCTCTATAAATGCTCACAGTTTGGATTCGGTTTGAAATCATGGTGTTTTGAATTTCAGACTTTTAAGTTTGATTAGTAAAATGAAAATAAGTATAATTGCTAAATGCATAATATTTTATTTTGAATAGCAAGCCTCAATTGTAAAGTTAAAAAAACAGATAGAGGTATGGGGATTGGACTCTCTGAATGTTAGTAATTAATTTATTATTGCTGACAACATTTGGAAATTTTTTGGTTGTAAATATATTTTAAAATATATTTTTTAAAAGCAACCCATTTCAGGGCAAAGATTTATCCAAAAGAAGAACACTGAAGATGAAGATAATTTACATCAGATTGGCAAACATCTGGATTTCGACTTAAGCAATTTTCCATCCTAGTTTTACTCTTTAAAATAACAGTAACTTAATGATCAATGTTGAGTTGTCTAATGGCCAGATATCAGAAAAAATCAAGGCCTTTTGTAAAGATTTTATTTGGCCCACATTCAAATATGAGATCATAGCGCATGTTTTTATATTTGTAATGAATAAATCATTTTAAAATATATAGAATATGCGCAAATGTATGTATATATGTAATATTGATAAATATATATATCTCACATTTGCAATATTTATTTATACATTATCTACAAATTTTAAATTTTCTGTTTTGAGTTATGATTCACATTTTTTAAAAAATAGATTCTGCATGCATATTTAGAACCTCTGTAAACAGATTTATTATAAATTTATGCAAAGAATGCCTTTAAAACTTTTTAAAATAGACTTTTTGCTATAATCAAAATTTTAGTGATTGTCA
This sequence comes from Epiperipatus broadwayi, assembly GCA_028023455.1. NCBI lineage: Eukaryota > Metazoa > Onychophora > Udeonychophora > Euonychophora > Peripatidae > Epiperipatus > Epiperipatus broadwayi. The sequence continues at coordinate 4,560,560 of JAQFVV010006299.1, forward strand.
AAGCGAGCAAGAATAATCGTTAATAAGTAACATTGAAAACAGTAATCAGTTTGCTTAAAAGCTATATATATATCCATTGGTTTTCATCAATGATAAGCATTGTTTTTTAGCCTTTTTTTCATATATATTTATACTTACTGAGCTAATGACATAAAAATTGAATTCAAACCAATTTATTTGTTAAATGTGAATATCACTAATATATAAATATGCTATCCTAGTGTAAAAACCATGTAGTAGTTATCTGAGCAAATTGATTTGGGTTCAAATCTTATAGTGTTTGAAATTTTCAACTTACTAGCTTAAATAATATAAAAAAGTAATAGTGATTTCTAAAAATTTATGTGCAATCCAAAGCTCCATTCTGATAAAAGTCAATAGTTATAATTTTTACTGTAGATTTGGTTGTCACTAACATCTAGTGCCATAAATAATTTATGATTACATACACAGATAGCCAGAAAAATTGTGTTTATAAACAAACTTTTTCAGAAATCAAATATCAGAAATCAAAAATTCAGTTATACAAGACAAATCAACATCTCCATTATTCTTTATTTATAGGAATTTCTCAAACTAATCCTGATATAATAAAAATCAAAACGTCCACCCATTATTACATTAAATTTTTGATTGTGATTTTTAGTATGTAATGATTGTTTTTTAATTTAATAAAAATATAGCTTATTAAATGAGCATAAACTAATTTATTTTAGGATTAAGAGACCGAATTTTTGCTTGTGAGTGTGTGCGCGTGGAGATGAGGAATTTCCTTACAAAATTCCTTTTCTCTTGTCCGTTACTCATTAGAAAATTGTCTTTGTGACCCTCTTTTTAAAAAAAGTTTGATGATTCCTTATTTAGGCAGTGATCTAATTCCAAAACTACTACTAAGAAAAAATTAATCATTTATTTGTTTATTTATTTATTTACTATACATACATTTATCTATATAATAAGGCACATTATTTTTTTTATAAAAATTTAAATAATAATTGGATGATTCAACTTAGCCTAAAGTGATTTTTATAATTGTAAATTATTTTATTATATTTGCTTACTTCTCCACCTGTTTGAATAATATGAAGACATTTTGAAAATTTTTTTTTTTTTAAAAAAGTACATTCTACTAAAAGAGGTCATTTAATCATTGATAAAACAGCTGCTAATGGTAATTAAAGCTTACTTTATAATTACTAACAGGTTGAAGTTATAAAAATTAATTAACTTCTCGTTATTGGATGAATAATGAGTGAGAACGCGTGGGTATTTGAGAATAATGGGAGAGTTTATTAACCGTTTATGATTACGGGATTTGGACTTTCGATAGCTTTTTAATTCATAATTAATTATTTTGTGATTAAAAAGTTTTTTTTAATATTAAAGTTAATTTTAATCATCGGCAAATAGAAAAAAAAAATCAAATAAAATTAAAATTTAAATTATAATAACAGTCATAAATAATAATAAGGCATAATATGCTTTATTTAAATAATAATAATAATAATAATCCAAATATAACATCATAAGTTATTTTGTGGAAGATTTGCAAAGCTGATTATGATCACATTTTTACCCCAAGAAAATCTTTTTACCTATGTGTACTTATTTATCCTACAACCCTGCTTTGTTTGTTGCCGTTGACAGAATAACAAATTTCGGAGTTCCAGGTTGATGGGTCTCAAATCAGCTCTGTCACTTCAAGTGTTCAAAGTTTAAGAATTCGTGAGAAATAAGTCATTTGATTAATTTACATCTAATAAAAATGGAAAAGAACATGAAATAGAAGTAGCTGCATTTATCAATAGTAAAAGGATTTTTTTGTTTGTCTGTTTTCCCCCATTGCTTGATCACAATGTTTTGTTAAAAATTAGGTTTTATGCCTTCAATGGTATAATCTATTTATTTTATCAGCTTTTTATTATAGTTCCATCTAGAGTGCTCCATGCACAAAGTTTCAGAAATGTGTCTTCTTTATGGATGGGTTTATAATAAACATCCAGCAGTTTATGAAAAAATTTTAATACATTAATTCTAAAAACTAATTGTCCATACTACTATTGCAATAGTCCCGATTAACTAAATTCATTATATTTGAAAAAATGTAATGGACAAATTATATAAAGACACGTTTATTTATTTTAAAAAGTAAGTATATTAATCTTTAGATGAGTTTAAAGTTTATGTCAGAGGTAGAGATAATCTCTAGTTTAATAATCATTAATATATTTATCTAAAGTATTTTTCCTTGACTACAGTATTATAGGTTTTACTAACTCTCATATATGTATTTTGATAGATTTTGGAGTAAAGAGATGCTCCTTTATGTCATAATTGCTTGGAATTCAATCATTGACATGTAATTATATGAAAGACAATGTCCATTCTATAACTATATATTAATATTCAATTACAAGATTACCTCTATAACTTTGAAGAAATACAGGCATCAAATAAGAATATCATTACATATATACATATTGTTAAAAGGAGGTTGCCTTGATAACAGTTAGAAATTGTTGGTTATTATTGATATTGGCATTGTCTAAGTGTTGACTGGTTTTTAATAATCCTATATATATATATATATATGGTAATTGTTCTAAAATGCAATAATAAATATAACTTTTGATATCAAATTTTGTAAATCATGGTAAAATAATATAGCATCGATTTTTAATGTAAACATGCACATTATATTATGTTTAATAAAAGGGCAATACACTGTGAAAACATACTCTTTTAAATATGTGAATGAATGATTTAGAGTGAGATTAATAAAGCAGTAAATTATTTTGATTTATATATAATATTAAAATGATTTATAATAGTTAATATAAGTTTAGTTTAATGATTGGATGTGTATGTGTATGTGTCTATATTTTTCTGTATTTATTTAAAAATAAAATATTGGTTATTGTGAGGACAAATAAATAAACAAAATAAAGGTCATTTATTTTAATATTTATAACCTGGATATTTCAATATTTATTAAAATGTAATATTTTTTTATTTTTAATATTGTTAAATATTATCTGTAGATTGTAAAAATATTTATTATTGTCAATAATGCTGCACTTTCTTCACAAGGACCTTGTTCTTGTATGTGAATACGTGTGTGCCTACCTAAATCATGCAGATCCTGACATCAAAGATAAAAGAGTTTAAAAGATTTGAGTGGGATTAATACTTTTTATTTTTTATTGTCTAAGTGATAATAATTTATTTCATGATATCAGTAGAAAAGTATAAATAAAAGTGTATTAACTAAATCTATCTTTTTTAACTGTTATCTGTTTGCTAGCTGAGGTTCAATTGTGCAGATATTTAAATTAGTCATATTAGTTCGTTGCCATTTTAATATGCTAGTGACTTTTGCAAATCATTTGCTTCTTTGAACAAATGTATCTTCTAAGATTATCAAAATGAATCAACAACATCTGGAAATTTCATAATTATTAAAAAATGAACAAATTATTAGAATCTAAACGTTTTTTTTTTTTAAATTGTAGATTTGCTAAATTATTTAAAGGAATTCTATAATGTAATAACCAAAAGTAGAAAAATAATTTCCTGTGATAATCTATTGTGTAAACACCTTTGCACCAGATATATTTTAAAGGTAAAATTATTACGAATTAATTTTAAAAGTAAAGGTATTACAAAATAATGGAGTAACAATGTTTTCTTTAAAACATCAAAATTGCCTTAAGAATCAATGTTAATTTTATACTATAAGAACTTATTTTAGATATTACACATTGCATAACTACTGCACTAATGAATTTATTTTTAAAAGATAATCTTACAAATTATTTATTTTGAAATAAATTGATTATAACATTCTTTGGCTTTCATGTATAAAAGTACCTAAAGATTATAATAATATTTTCATTACAACAAATCTTTTATTAAATATACATATCAGAATTTTATCTTCATGGAAAATAAATAACTATTAAAGCACCTTCATATCTGTGATTTATTTATTGTATTTTATGGTTATTTATTTTATTGTTACTAATAAAATTAAGTCTTCATAATAACAGCTACTGAAAGAATAGAAAATCATAAGACTTGAACATGCAAGTATTTTACTGTTGAGGTAGATAATTATGTTTAATATTATGACATTATTTATGAGTGTGCATATTTGTTTCAGAGTGAAGTTGTTTGTTTAAAATTTATAATCAAATTAATATTTATGATAATTTATTTTAAATAGTATCTTATTTTATTGGTGTTTATGATAATAATTCCAGTCTATTGAGGTATTGTTATATGTTTTAATGGTATAATTTAAAAGTGTTAAGCTTTCATTATTATCCTACGTTACTTTGAAAGCATTGGAGTAATGTTGTTTGTATTTATGCTTTATTATCATACAAATACTTGAGTATTTGAAATTTTAAAGAGAATTATTTTGGAATCTGTAGCAATGAATTCCTTGTATTTTATTTGGTACAGTCACACAGTAGATGAGATTATGTTTCTGAAGACATATTTATTGTAATGGCATGTGTGCAAATTCATAATAGTATTGTAGTTTATAATCATTCAGTAGAGAAAATTATACTCCTGATGATTTTATATATTTATTAAGATATCATGATATGCTGTATTGTTTTGTGTGATCTAAGCACACCTGTTTTAAAAGACTGGTGACATATAGGGTGAATAAAGATCAAATAAAACATAATGTATTATACCTTAAATTATTATTATTTAGAACTCATTTTAATGCTATGGTAAACAACTTTCCTTTAATACATGACTTGGTTAACAACATATATAGTTACACTAGCACCTTATAGTAAATATAATTAAGTTAAATATTAAAGTTTATATTCCAAGTCCAAGGTAATATTTAATTGTTTACCTTCTATTAATAACCTTCAATTATTATTAATATTATTTATTTTGTAAATATATATATTTATATGTCATTAAATTAGTTTGATTTTCGTATAGCAATTACCATCTAATTGATAGTCTACAGTCACGTGATATTACCATATTTTTTCTATTTAAATGTACACCAATTTACTAGAAAGTAACATAATTAATTTTAGTTGATATTATTTGCATTTACATTTTTAAAATGTAAAGACTTAGTTATTATAGAATATAGTTTGGGTACAATAAAATATCCTTTGTTATCTATCTAAATTGTTTGAAGTTTATCATAATTAACAATATTTTATAAAGTCTTAAAATAATATTAAATCTGGTTTACCTATATTTCAAAATCTTGAGAGAACCTGCACAGTTATATAATTATTATTATATTTTTTATTACTCTATTAATTATACAGTAAAATTCATTTGTCATTTATTATCCTGACATATTATCGATATACATTCATATCATTATGGATCTTTAAAGCATATAAATACTTTGTTATATTAATCGAATTATTTGTTTATTAGTTAAGCTAAGGTTTTGTTAATCACTACCTGATTATTTATTTGACCATTACAATACCTATTGTGGAACTGCTAATCACCTCTTATGGTGGATGAATAAGTAGTGCAAGTTAACTTAAATAAAGAAATAGTAAGAAATTAAGAATTAGTTCAGCATTGAATAAATATGTTAATATTCTTTCTCACATCAAAAAATTAATAAACAGAGACAATAATCTCAAAAAGTGTTTGTTTAATTAAGTAATGAGAAATATGTGCACCCAATCACACATATTTTGGGGAAAAGCTTAAATAGCTTTTATTTCAATAAAATGAAAGAATCAAATATCGTAAGTGTGCCAAGAGTTCAAATTAAAAAATCAAACCTGATATTTAAAAGAAGAGGGGGTAGTCCTTGCAAACACAAACAGCTTCACTTTCTTCATTTGAGTTTCAGTGCATATTATATTGAAAAATCACACCTGATATTTAAAAGAAGAGGGGGTAGTCCTCGCAAACACAAACAGCTTCACTTTCTTCATTTGAGTTTCAGTGCATATTATATGTGCTAACTATATATTATTAGAGATGTTAGGCTGATTATAATAATAATAATAATAATGATGATGGTGATAATAATAATTTATTATAACATTTTTTTTAGAAAATTTGTATTGAATACACACAGAATTTGCCTTAGTTATCAAACTTATTAATACATTGAATACTGTGTGCAATATTTCAAAAGGCTAAATATATTTGAAAACAATTCACAAAGTAGTTGTTGCTTTCATAATAAAACAGAACTAAATAAAAATTAATAATACACAAACAAAAAGTAACTAAAGTTAAGTAGTAAGTTAAAAGTTTTTAATCTGTTTGAAAAACATTCTGTACGGATGACCAAATTAATACAAGTTTAGAAAAAAACATGTTTTTAAAGGCAACATTGGCAAGATGTGATAAAGCTATAAAGAGGATTTAAAAGAAAAATAAGATAAGATTGCACCATATTAATCATCAGATGAGGTTTAAAATGTTCTGAACAAGTCAGACAAAAGGTCTGATTCTGTCTATCAGATTTTTTATTCAGTAAACTTGACTACAAGTTAAGCCAGGGTAGTGTGGACAGTGATTTTAAATAAAACCATGTTGAAGTAATAACAGGCGAAGCTTAAAGATTCGATTTATATTCCTAGATATGGTATTCTAAAAGAGTATTCCATCCATTTAGCACGTAAAAGAGGGGATTTGCTATTTCTAGCTCTTGCATAAAATGAAATGTAGCTTCTTCCTTCCATTATTAAAAAATATGTTGAACTGACTCATAAACTTGACCAGAGTATGTCTAACTCAATGAAAAACAAAAGCTAATATAGAATACTGTATATTATTTCACCATGATTTAATGAAATTAAAACATTATCATGTTTGAGACTACAATTCAAGTATATCCCAGATTACACTTGTGTAACCTGAAAAAAGCTGCCAAACTCAGAACATTAAATTAATAATAATTTGTATTATTAATAATTATTTATATTATTAATAATAATTTGTATTATTTGAGAACTGTAAGATTTATATATGTGTATACAATAAATAATACTGATACGAAACTTTTTCTCATTTAGTTGTGTAAAAGACTTTAAAAAATAAGTTATTATTTATACTAAATATTATTTTTCTCTTCTTATTTTACTTTTTTTTTTTTAAATAATAGATAGAATTTGTACATTTCTTTCTTCCCAAGTAACAAAATGTATATGAAGAGAAGAATTTTAGAACATATTTGCTATCATTCCTACCATTTATGGATTCATTAAAATACTGAAGTAGAATCATTTGTCACATATAAGTTCTAAAAGTAATATTTCTCAAGCATAATTCTTATTTAAGAAAGTAGATTATAATAATTGACATTTTCATAAAGATGCCAGATTGATGTGCTATTTCTACTCCATTTGTTTTGTAAGGTTGACTATCAGGAAATGACTGATATATTTGTGATTGGTATATGCTATTTTAAATGAATGTTTTATTAAGAATAAATTATGCATGATTAGTTGTATGACATTATATTTAGAATCTTAGATATCAGTGTAAAATGGTGAAAATTTAATAAAATATGGAAGAATTTTGGATTATTGTTACAATCAGCATAGGTTCAAATAAGTAAAAGCTAGCCAACTGCAGGTGAATTAAGATCGAAGAGTAGTATTTGATTTGATTGTCATTACAAATAAAAACTTTTGTTTATAATCAATACTATTGATAATTGATTATATATATATTGTTACAATTTTTTATAATAACAAATGATCTCGGGGGGGGGGGGAGTCTAAATTTGATAAACTATAATTAAATAAACAGGAATACAAAAGTTCTTTCAACTTCATCTCAAGAAATAAATTTATAATTTATGCCGTAGTATTATGAGTAGACATATTTCTAAGTAGGAGTTCTATTAGCAATGAGATATTATTTTAAAGATATAATATGGGAGAAATGAAAACAAACTGCATACAGAATTTCAGAAAAAATAGGAATATTTGTATATCATCAATTAAAAAAACAGAAATGTTTGCAATCAACACTTCAATAGTCTTCATCTGAGGTTCTATTAAAATTTTAATTTATAGTCTCATTTTTAGGAGCTTAATAGTATACATTACACCATGAATATGATATAAATATGGTAATTTGTACTTATATATTGAAACAGTCAGCTTTTCAACCCAACTGTTTCACCTACTATATATTATATAGTAGTATTCGTTTATATGTAGACACCACCAAACTCTCGTATATATTAATAATAATCTTAAGAAATCCCTCCATGTTTAAGTATCTGTAAAAATATTATTTTATATTGTCAAGAGTCTAAAATACACACATATATAGATTGTTAATAATTATTAAATGGAAAACGAGTTGTATGTGTAACTTTAGACTACATATATCCTAAAAAATAAATGTTAATAGAATGTAAAACATTAAGATTTCTCTAATTTTGCAATATTTATTAAGTTATTTATATTCGAAATTTAATAATTCTGCATATATCGGTAAATTAGAACGGTCAAGTTACATATATAACAAAATGTTTTTCATATATCTTAGATTTGTTTTTGAAGCCAGAGTGACACCAGATTAATTAATCTTTACTGGTATAAGATTAATTAAAATTTATATTTAGAATTAAGCTTAGAAAACTGCATAAATTACGGAGTGTCAATGGGTTTTTTTTTTACCTATTTAATATTTGACACAGCAGGCTCCCGCTATAACTGGTGATTATCTTATAAGCTAAGAAAGCACATCTAAGAAAATAATATAATGAAGGAGAGGGGGGTGTATTGCTATATAAGCAATAAGCAGCCATCCTTCAAGGCACTTCTCCGCAATAAACTTTAAATAATAATTCTTTGAATTTGTATCTGTAAGAAGTAAATCTGGCCTCCCGCCGCGATGAAGACCACCTAAGCTGGAGGAGCATGAACTAACCACCGCAAGAACTTAAAATGGTCCTGCTATGCAGAGAACTTGCCAGTAGAACGAAAAGAAAGAGAAGAAAATTGGTAAATACTTCTTCCATTCTAAAAACTCTCCACTAAAATCAACTATTAAAATGCTAGCATAAATATTAATCTAATGGCCATTCTAATTGTAAACTAAACTTTCGTAAATTTTATTTTGTTTTGCTTTCAATCTTAAAACTTGCCTAAAACTATAAAAGAATTTAATTGCTTTATTTAAACCCTAAAATCTTGCCTGATTTAAGCTGATTTGAAATGATTTGAAAATACATTTAAACTGATGTAAAATGATTTGAAAATAAGTCTAATATCTGATCCTATAATTTCATAGTTAATTTCATTTAATATTTAATAACTTGATTTATGATTTTATATATTGGTTTACTCGTAAAATAGTGTTTGATTTAGTTACGTATTAATTTGACTCTAGGTAATTAAATGCTATTTGATTCAATTTGCTAAAATGTACAATTTAAACGTATATATAAATTTAGTAACGTATAGAATATAATAAGCTGTTTTAAAATAATAATTAAAGTGTTTATACTAATTTATATATTGTCTTAAGTTAATGATAATATTTGCCATCATTAATCTTAGAAATAGCATTGTAAAACTAAATCAATCATTTTCTAGCGAACATCGCACAACTTTCATTTAAAATAAACAATTTCAAAATTACTCTTACTTGAAATTTTATTGTGTTTTAAAATGCATTTCTTGATTAAATCTATGCCAAATTTTATTAATTTGATTATGTTATATTGTTTATGCTATAAACGTTCAAAACCGGGCTTTATTCATAATTAAACTATTCGCGAGAATTAAATAAAGATTCTCTCTCATATATATATATGTCAATTCGCATATATATGTAAAATGTGTAATTATACACAAACTAAACAGCTTTGTTTTGAAATGGATAAAATATTCTGAGTTAAAGATAAATACAAACGTACCATCATTCTATATAGATTTGCTTTTAAAGTTAATATTGTAACCAATATATAGTTAAAGTGATAAAAAGCAGCATAAGTCTATAGTTCTATATTTAATTTCCCCATATGCTGTAATTCCCCTTAATTAAATCAAAGCCTATATAGACAACTTTGTAAATTGGATTCGTAAATTCCCTTAAATAGTATTATTAAGAGTACTATAATATGAACTTAACTGAAAGGAGACCCTTTGATTCCTCTTGGAGGCCTTAAAGGAACTGAGCAGGGCAAATTCCTAATGTCCACTCCATACGTTCTTGTCGTTGCAGCTGTTATTACTATATGTTTATTCATATAGTATACGAACATGGATGGGCTGCTCACCAACACGCATTAGCCAGCGTGGTGAGTTTATTGGCTTTTTACCTCTGAGTTTAAGATCAAGAAACACCATGGTCTTTCTTCTCAGTGCCTGATAAGGCAGAATGAATGTTTGTGTAAATGATATTTTTCCAATACATATATACAATTATGACAGACAAAAATAAAGCATGGCCCTTATTCCCAGGAGGCTGTAAAGTCACCAACCAAGGCAGCGGTTGGTGGCCGAAGGCGGAGGGTGCTAAGAATATCCTGGAGGCGGACCCAGGCTGCCATTTGATGACGACTTTTTATTTAGGTACTTACAACTGCAGATCACTTTCAAGTGAAGGAAGATTGCAAGAATTAGAAGAAGAACTCTCTTATATTAAATGGGATATTATTGGACTTTGTGAAATTAGAAGAAAAGGTGAAGAGACAATTGATTTAAAAAGTGGACATATGCTCTATTATAAAGGCAAAAATATTGGAAATACAAGTGGAGTAGGATTCATTATAAATAAAAAGTGGAAGAACAATATTGTGGAGATTGATGGTGTATCAGACAGAGTGGCAAGATTAGTTATACAACTTAATAGCAGATATCAAATGCAGGTAATTCAGGTTTATGCCCCAACAAGTTCTCACAGTGACGAAGTAGTAGAAGATTTTTATATGGATGTACAAAAGGCTTTTGATCAGAGTAAACAACATTTTAAAATTGTTATGGGAGATTTTAATGCTAGAATTGGTAAACAAATGAAAGATGAAAGTGTTGTAGGTAATTTTGGTTATGGTAATAGAAATGAGAGAGGACATAGACTTGTGGAGTTTGCAGAGAAAGAAAAACTTTATATTATGAATTCTTTTTTGAGAAAAATGTTAGAAGGAAATGGACAAGGAAGCATCCAAATGAAGGTACAGCAGAATTGGATTATATTTTGACTAACAGGAAATACATATTTCAAGATTGTAATGTTCTTAATAAATTTAACACAGGAAGTGATCATCGATTAGTAAGGGGTAAGATACATGTTAATGTAAAACTAGAGAGACAAAAATTATTAAGAAAAACTATATTTACAGTTGATATTCCTAATCTTCAGAAACATTCTAATGAATTTAAATTAGAACTTACAAATCGGTTTCAAGTATTAGTAGATTTTGAACATGATTCAGATTTGAATGAAATTAATATGAAAATAACTGATACACTTTTAAAAACTGCAACAAAGATAGCTGGTAGAAAAAAGCAGCAATTGACTAATAAAATTTCTACTGAGACTAGAGAACTTATGAAGAAAAGAAGGAATATGAAGATATGCAAGAATGATGCATTAAAAAGAATTGAATATCTCGAATTTTGTAAAATGGTGCGGAAAAGAGTTGAAAATGATATAAGAAAGTATAACTGTGAACTAGCAAGAAAAGCTGTAGAAGAAAATAAAAGTCTTAAGAATGTAAAACAACATTTTGGTATTGGTAGGAAATTTATATCTGCAATAAGGAAAAAAGATGGAATTATTACTAAAAAGAGGGATGACATTATGAAATTGGTAGAAGATTTTTATCAAGAATTATATAGTAATAAAGAACAAGTACCTCCTATATCTATTACATCTTCCGAATTGCCCAGAATTTTAAATGAAGAAGTGAGAAATGCAATTAAATGTATGAAAAAAGGAAAGGCTCCAGGTAATGATGGAATTATAATTGATATATTAAAAGAAGCAGGTGAAGAAACAGAAAAAATATTAGCAAAGTTATATACCAAATGTCTAAATGATAAAGATGTACCGGATGATTGGAAGAATGCAGTAATAATATTAATATTTAAAAAAGGTGATAAAGAAGATATTAGAAATTACAGACCTATCAGCCTTTTATCAGTTTTATATAAAATTTTTACCAAGATAATTACAACTCGTCTACAGAGAACCTTGGATTTTCACCAACCAAGAGAACAAGCTGGATTTAAAAGTGGTTTTAGTACAGTAGATCATATTCAAGTATTGAGAGAAGTTATAGAAAGGACAAATGAATATGAGTTGCCATTATGTTTTGGATTTGTAGATTATGAAAAGGCATTTGATTCTATAAACATTTCTTCAGTGATTAAAGCATTGGATCATCAAGGTATAGATCCAGGATATTGTCATATTTTAAAGAATATTTATAAAAATGCAACAGCAATAATTAGATTACATAATGATACTGGGAAAGTCAACATTGAGAAAGGTGTAAGACAAGGTGACTCCATATCTCCAAAACTTTTTACAGCAGTGCTGCAAGAAGTATTTTGTGGATTAAAATGGGAAACTAAAGGAGTGAAAGTAAATGGAGATTATTTAAGTCATTTAGATTTCGCAGATGATGTAGTTGTTTTTGCTGAATAATGCTCTTCCGAGCTGCAGGAAATGTTGCAGGAGTTATCAGATGAAAGTAGGAAAGTAGGACTAAAGATAAATGTTAAAAAGACTAAAGTAATGTTTAATCGATTTGCTCAAAATATGAAAATAAAGATTGATTATGATGAATTAGAAGAAGTTAAAAGTTACAAATACCTTGGTCAGATTATTAATACAGATGGAAACATAATAGAGGAAATTAATCATAGAATTAAACTTGGTTGGAGTGCTTTTGGTAGAAATAACTTGATATTAAAAGGAAATATGCCTATGTGTTTGAAAAGAAAGGTTTTTAACAAATGTGTTTTACCAGTTCTTACTTATGGATCTGAGACTTGGACACTTAATAGAAGATCAATACAGAGACTTCAGACCACTCAAAGAAGTATGGAGAGATGTATGTTGGGAGTAACAAGAAGAGATCGAAAACGCAATGTATGGGTAAGAGAACAAACAGGTGTTACTGACCTCATTGAAAAAATTAAAAGATTGAAGTGGAGTTGGGCTGGACATATTGCTAGAAGAGATGATAATAGATGGACAATTGAAATTTTAAACTGGATTCCAAGAGATTGTAAAAGACCCGAAGGAGACCACATGTAAGATGGATGGATGAAATAAGAAAATGTGTAGGGGTGATGTGGAGAAGAGAAGCTAAAGATCGGAGAAGATGGATTAAACTTGGAGAGACCTTCATCCTGAAGTGGATTGATAATGGTTGATAATGATGATGAATGATGAATATGAACTGATATAGGGTAGTTTCATGAAGGAAACTTTTAATTTAGTGTCTTAATTTTATAAATATGATTATGTAGTCAGTGGTGCATATATGTCCTTACGTAATCTCTTGTTGCTGCTTCTTTAATGGTTGCATGTGGTCACGCTGCACCATTACCTTTAGTTCGGGCAATTATCTTCCTCAGATGTCGGACAGGTCCACACCTCCACATTCTGCATACTTATAATGGAGCATGAGACTCACACAGAGCGTAAGACTCCCATTCACTTATATAAATTGCTCGATCTGCTGAACTAAAATGGCCTCCTATACTACAGCAATGAGATCGGTTATAGGGAACCATTACTTGGTAAAAAAAAACCTGTGAATAAGGCACATATGAGATGCAAATAAGACTCAGAGTTATATATTTTCTTTATGCATTAGTATCTGAAATCTAGCTTCCGTTAATCAGTTCAACCCGCCATTTTAATTATTAATTCATCATTGATCTGAAATAGAATCCAATTTAAATTGCATATTACTGTGTAGAGAATATATTAAGTATTCCTGCTAAGTAAATTATATTCGTTACAAAATTTATTATCACTTCCGCTAATATATGGCAAATCTAAATCCTATTATAGCATAAACTAGGCATAGATAACCATGAGCAAAGTCAAATCGTTATAAATTAATATTAAGCTCATTAAAATATAATTGTATTATAATTTCATCACCTGTGAGTGATAAACCCATATATATATAT